>ML278290.1:80404-173480 GCA_005239495.1 Nicotiana undulata
GGGGGGGGGGGGGGATTTTCTTTGAGGCTCTATTTCTCTCATATTTTCTGGGTATAGGGTGACCTCTGGCTCAAGAACCTCAGTTGACGTTCCATAATTGATTGCTTCCGATTCAGAGGACATCTGTGCCAGAACTGCAGCTCGCGGACGAGTCACCAACCTTGCTTCTTCTTCTTCTTTTTCTTGTTTTTGTTGTTGTTGTTCATCATCTTCAAACTCGTCCATAAGCCGGCAGACCGACTCCAAACACAAGGGAAGAACATTTCCCTTAGGCTTGCGAGGCATCCTCGCTGGCCTCTTCTTTTTCGAGCTAATGGAACTCGGGGCCATTATCCTCATTTTCTCCTTAGCCGACTTCAGAGCTGACGGTTGAGGGAGGATATTTTCGGAAGGATGTCTCATTGCGACGTCCTTCCTGAGACCTTCAAAGAAAAGGAAGCAAGTTAGCTAAGGAAAACCTGAAGTGAAAAACAAGTAGAGAGCATAAGTCTATCGTGGTTGTGAGCCTCCCATCGACCCTTGGAAAGCTCCATCCAAGCTCGTTCGGAGTAGGCCTCTGAGATACCAGGACCTCGACCCATCTTTTCAACCCCAGAACTGGTTCTGTTATCTAGGCCACAATGTTAATAAACAAAGTAAAAATAAGCTAGGGTTGAAGGAAACAAAAAATGGTAAATCGAGCATTCTAGGTAAAGACACTTACGGTTAAAGTTCCACCTCTATGGGAACGACATGTCTCCCGCAAGGATCAGGTCTGATGTCCTTGTTCGAACGAACCTTCCCATCCAGCCTCGATCGCGGGTCTCATCAATGCTCGAGAATGGGGTTCTGTTGTCCCGACGGGAAGATTAATCAGTCCTCGAAAGATTCGGGGACTAAAGAGATGCATTAGATGATCGAGGATAAATGAGCATCCCTTGATGTTGTTGGTGAAGAAGCGGAGGAGGACGGCGATCCTCCAAAATGATGGGTGAATCTGGCCCAAGGTAACATCGTACCTTTTGCAGAAGGCTACTACAACAGGATCTAGGGGGTAAAATGTTAAGGGGTAAATGTAAACACTTGGGTGCCCCTGTACATATGAGGTGATCGATTCCTCAGGAGAGGGAACACCCACATTCTTATTTTCCCAGTTTCACTCCTCTTTGACTTTGTCGAGGAGGCCCTTAGTGATGGTGCACACATACCTCGACATTGGTTCACACCGTACTTGAAACGAGGGAGTCTTCTCGACCATAAAATCTGCAACAGTCGGGCACCCTGTTGTAACGAATTCCTCAGGGCAGGGCTCCGCTGCAGCTGCCTCGCTGGCAGAGCGTGATGAAGAAGGAGCCCATTTTTTGGGCACTATTTTTGAAGTTTTGCCATTTTTGAAGAGCAAGTCAGAAAGCAAGGAATTGATAAAGGTTCAAGGAATTTGAGTATGAGAGTTAAGAAGCAAAGAACTCTTTGAAAGTAAAGGCAGAGAAGATATTGGTTGTAAATGTTTGAATGAAAAATATTGGGGGTTTATAGGTTGAAGGCAACGGTTCAGAATCATGTAGTGACCGACCAACGCCTGACATGCATTTAATGCCTCGATAACCAGACCGACGAGATATTTCGTCGCTTGCGTCATGGTCAAACTAATCTCTGATGTCATCACTCCGAAAGATGGAGCTTAGGAATTCATGCGGTTTCCCATCATCTTATTTATGAGAAATGAGGGGACTATCTGTATACAGTCAGAATGGGCCTGCCCTTCTTGTGACTAATCGGGGTTGTATCATGATAGACCACGATTCGAACTTGTATTGTATCGAGCCTGAATATGGAGTCGTGTTGTTGAAACCTTAACTCGAGGATGGTCCTGGGCTACGCTCAACCAAGATCGAGACCAAGTAGAACCTAGGTCGATTAACGGTAAGCCAAAATATTCGAGATCGAGCGAGGATCACAACGGGAATCTTGGAACGTATTAAGTCAAATCTGGTTAATTAGCCAGTCATTGGATTTTCTTACTGTATTTAGAATTGAAAGATCAGAAAAATTCTAAAACTATAGAACCAACAGATTTCACATCGAGAGAACAAGACACTACATTCGTTGGAACAAAAGAGAGCAACAAAAAACAACTTAAGTAAAGATCTGGTTGATTCTATTCGCGCGAATGATGCAATATTATTTTCGTATTGAGGAAGCGGTTGACGATCTACCATGGCTGGATAGATAAATGTTTGGATTTTTGCGTCACATTCAGTAAAGATTTATGATACGTGTATAAGATGAACTCAATGTGTCCGAGCCTGCCCCCTTCTTTCTTGTGTTGTAAAAGGGGCGAAAGGGAACCAGAGCAGCAAGCATCATAACTAGTGAGATTCCCCCCCCCCCCCCCCCCCCCCACATGACGATCTTAGTAAACAGGCGGTAGCATATGGACAAATGTCATTATTGTTACGCCGACCACCAGGTCATGAGACTTTCCCAGAGGATGTTTTCTATTTACATTCTCATCTCTTAGAAAGAGTGTCTAAACGATCGGACCAGACAGGCGAAGGTAGCTTGACCGCCTTACCCGTGATTAAAACAAAAGCTGGAGACGTATCGGCCTATATTCCCACCAATGTGAGCCTCATTACTGATGGACAAATCTGTTTGGAAACATAGCTCTTTTATCACGGAGTAGGACTCCTATACTATATAATGGGGGTTCTAATAATTTTGTATTCATTACATTCATGCAAAACAAAGAAATACACTATATTTTCTATCTTAAACTTTCATACTCTATTGTTAAGTCCATACTCTTCGATAGCATACTCATTTGGTTCGAGGGCGATCTAGCTCGAGGGCCAAACCCGCACTTTACATTTGTTTGCTTTATTTCTATTTAGAGTTGATTTCCAATATCAATTTTCAAAATTTTCAGTTTGTGCCAAGTGAAATCACATATCCTTAAAACCGCTTATAAATTTAATTATTATCCGATTTTAAGGATAAACAACTATAACAAATGAAAATATAACTATTTTCATTCATTTCACTAGAGTTACGATTGTAGAGGTAAAATTACTGACGGTCGATTTAGGAGTAAGGTATATAGCAATGTCAACAAGATAGTCTTGTAGGCTCAACTACATGAGTCCGATTCACCATTGTACGCTTGTATTTCGATATTTATAGTTGTACATGCCCCTTGGTATCCCAGCCTACCTAAGATATTTGAGTAGTTCGTTGAACTAACTTAGCCATCAGGTTTGATATCTGCTTCATTAGATTCTCGAAGTTTGTTAAGGAATTTATTAGATGTGCGCCTTATCTTAGAGTCAGTCAAAAGAGGCTCGACATGGGCGGTAGTTGTGACGCCCCAACCTTGGGAGGGGTGGCTGACACCCGGTGCCAAACTAGCCCGAACGAATCACTCTGTAACTCGTTCATTCCTTTTGTAACTATCATGGACCAACATGGCCACAACTCGTAATGTACAATTGCAAATAAAAAAAAAACACTGTATCACTAAACTATTTTTTTTAAAATATAAATACATATGGGTTGTCAAGGCCTCTGACATACAGTACAAACTGAACTTCTATCTACGAAGCATCTAAGAAAACATAAACATAAAAAAGGCCGTGAAAGGGGCCGGCCACACTAGTCAATACATGTCCCAATTATATTGACCAAATAGGCAATTTCGGAGCAAGTGGAGTGCAGTAACACCTTCCGCTGAGCTAATAGCCTACTAGGAGGACCGTCAATCTGTCTATCGGAACCTGCGGGCATGAAACGCAGCGTCCCCAAGCAAAAGGGACGTCAGTACGAATAAAGTACTGTGTATGTAAGGCAGAAAAGCAAAACTAAGAACAGTAATGTAAAGAGAGACGTATGAGATACAACCTGTAGTATCTGAGTGCTTCTAAGAGACAGTAACATAAAATGTGTGATACATATATATATACATAATCTTGTAAGAACATCCGCCTCTGTGGGCATCATCATCGTCATATCATACCCGACCGTAATAGGCTCAGTAAAACATACCAGGCCACGTGGAACTCGGTAAACCCTACTTATCAGTGGTTGCACATTAGGTGTCATACCCGACCGACTATAGCTCAGCTCGGTAGAGTAAAATAGGTATATATATAATGCATGATGGACTCATGGAATCACGCTCTAAACCTTTCGGAATGACGTAAGGTATTTGCATCTTCTATTATCATTATGGACATCATACCATGAATATGACCTTCAATAGGACTCAAGGACCATACATACTTTCTTAGAATAACTTTGTAAGGAAAGAAAAACATGGACAACCTTAGTTTCTAGGAGTATATTCATTATCAAATAACGTATCGTTTACGTTCGTTTTACTGTAGATCATGCCAAAAGAAAGAAGGAAGTGCCTTAACATACCTGGGCCGATTCTCTTAACAATTTCTCTAACAACCGTTGATTCGACAACGCGTAACGGCGGGGATTAAAGTAGGGAAAGATACAACAGCAAACCTATTATGAACAGTACAACGGTCAACACTATCAATACTCAAGTCCTATCATTTCATCGGCGGAGATGAAATAATAAAACTTGACATTTGAAACGGCAATATGTTATTCTAATTTGCTGGAATTCAAAATTAAAGTAATGGATGTCATTTTATGAAACATTAAAATTAGCAATGGATGAAACGAAAGTTTTTTTCTGTCATGATTGCTTCATATATTTATTTGCAACCTTGACACCTTCTGCTTGACTACAAACCATTTGTTTTTGTGGTTCATTTTGTAAGAATTAATTTTTGCTTTATCGTTTTGGAAAGGAAATATGGATGTTTGAATTGTTTGGGGAATATTAGGTTTATGTATTTTTTTTTGGCAGCAATGATATTGTGTTATTTTTGGGAAAAAGAAATATATAATTACAAAAAAACTACTCCTAGTCTTAACATATGCATCACTTTGAGAAGTCCAAAAACAGTAGACTAAGAACAAGTGAACATATCCAGGATTACGCATAGTTTCGACTTCCTTCAGACAGTGTTCCCTTCAGCAGGTGTATCCATCACCGTACATAAGAAGAGTAATCACCAGTGACAACTTTGGCATAACAGCTTTTAGCATATAGAAGTAAGTCACAATTGCATGTAAATACTAATCTAGTGTCAAAAATCTGGTATCCGACCCTCAACAGTTTCAACAAATCGAAAATGCATAACATTGGGACAATAGTAATCTTGCTTCATTTCATTATATTTCTAGCTAGGCATATGCAACTTTGGATAATCCAGACCAAGACGGTAGGAATTGTAGGGAAGCACCAACTTCACAACACATTAGAAAAGGCACATGAAAATAACAATATATAAGATGACCTGGAATGTCACGGTGAAGAAAATTGATGCTTTCTTTCGAATATACTCTTGAAGTTTCATGACTAAACATAAACATGCTCAAGCTGCAAAAGTATAAGTGTAATTCGAGCACATGAAAAGCTCCACATATAGAGATTTTGCTATTTAGTTCTCTCTTTGTTTCCAGTGAATCATGAAGCCTTTTTTTTACATGCTTCTAGGAACTATTTTTATATTAAGGTGCATAAAAGCTATGTGCAGGAACAATTGAAAAATGAGAATTGGTATATAGCCCCCTTGTCTTTTGCTGTTGACACCATGCTACATGAGTCACTTAATGTATTTCTACGTGGCTTCCACGTGGGAGTGGGATAAATTTTAATCTTTATTCATTTATTAGGTAATCAGGTAATGTCTCGTTATCCGATAATTAACCAATTATCCGCATAATTAAAAATTAACCCAAAGTACTTAAAATACTACTCAATTCTAATACATTTTATACACCTTACTATAATATATTTTACTATCGTGATCATGTGGTAACATATAAAATTAATACATAATACATATATTTTCTCAACTTATAATTTTCCTAATCTCATAAAAGAGTATAAAGTTTCGTATACTTAATTTTTAAAATGATAAAAAGATAACCTTCTTTTCATGTGAGAAAATAATTTTCTATCTTACAATAATAAAAATCTCATAAACTTTCTCATATTATGCGTATAATTTATAGTATAATCAAAAATAGTAATATTAAAAAGTACCATATCATATAAATAATTTATTATATATCATCTCTACTTCAATATCAAAACCATGCAGGTTCTTTCTGCTTTCGCATTTAGAAGTAGCTAGATGTAGTACGAAAATAAAGATAAGTTCAAGTGTCACTTGTAAGGTAAACTTTACGTAATTTTCATATTTATAAATATTAATTGGTAACCATAAGTAATAAGTAAACTATTATCAAATTTTAAAACTAAAAAACCATTGTAAAATATCTTTACCCTATTAAGTGCATAGATCGAGATAAAAAAGAATGGCCAGTTGAAATAACTTAAACAAGTGAAAAATTTGAAACTGAAGTTGAAGGAGAAAATAAAATAAATTAAAGTACGGGATGTAACAGAGTGCGGTTGGATATATGGGGGATGGCCTCCTTTGTGCTCATTGCCTCATCCTGAACGTATAGATTCAATTGGACGAGGAACGAACCATTAGCTGAGATATCATTTGCAAGGCTCGTTCTGAAGCAATGCAAGATCAGTGTGTGGGTCGAAATCTGACTAAATGGGAATATGAATCAAAAGGTGAGGGGTCTATTAAAGTCGTGGTTGTATTCATAGGGCACCATAGCGAAGAGCACCTCATCCACAGTCCAGGTCGGACCCTCAGAAGGTCGGTACGGCGAAGTACACGCCATGTCGCTTAAGAAGATCGACCTAAAGTACAATTGGATGATTCAGGTATCCTGGCTAAGGACTGTTGGGTAATGGGAATATCAAGTATATATACTAGGTGAGATAATGGAGAAGGGGGGTGATTCACAAATCACACACTTCTTCACTGACAGGAAAATGGGATTGAACAATCCATCTTGTAAATAAGAAAAGGTTCAGAACCCGACTATTCATTTCTGTAGCCATCGTTATGGAATAAATAAAGACACACCCCATGGTCATTAATGGTGAATCCTTTCTTTCTTCTTTATTATACATTATGGAATAACGGTGTCGAGAATGAATGTAAGCTCATCATATACATTAGACCTTTTCCATTATCTTAATGAGTTTATAAGCATAATCCTACCCTATTTTTCTTACTTAACATTCACTGATCTAGAGTTAATTATCTTTGGATAGGATTTACCCTCTATCTTCTTATCTAATTAATTTGACAAAAGGTCTTATACTTTTCGGTCAAACAATTTGGCGTCGTCTATGGGGATTTTCTAGCCAAAGCCTTGGTTCCCTCTAAAACCCAAACATGGTCTTAGCCTTATCTACCATTCGGTGAAATTTCACTATTTCATTACAAACGTCGACTTGCGAATCGGTCGGTAAACCCCCAAAATCGCCAAACCAACCACGGATAAATCCTTACGCGAAAATCGGAGTTATGCATGGTTTACACACGAAAACTGCGTTGCGCCACAACATCAACCCTGATGCATTACGAGCTTGAGCCATCATAATGGGACTATGACTACGCATACCAAGCGCGTCCGAAATCCCATTTCCAGGTTAGCACCTTACACCTTCTACATCGTGCGCACACTGCCTTCCCTCCTACTATATGAGATGATGCTTGTTGTGTAATGTTCTGACTAAAATACCACTCATATGTATGTTTGTGGTATGAATTACAGTTCTGCCATCTTTGCGCGCCCAGGACTAAGACAAACTGGTACTCGAACTCGAGATCCTAATGGGGGAAGTAGATCGTCCACCCACGAGATACCCAAGCTCAACCAATGATGAGGCTGAACGCGAAGTCGAAGCCGACATCAGGCCAATACATAGTACCAGAGTACAGAACAAGGGGAGTCGGGCCTACGATGCAATCCCTAATTCTTGCCAAACGAGGGGACTTCCCAAGTCTAAAGAGCGCAGCCAGCGAGAGAAACGTGGCCAATCCCCCTCATTCATCAGCTAAACAGCCGACCTAGGTAACAAATGATTCCATTTACTTCTAACCTGATATCCTTTTTTTTAAAAAGAAAATAAAAATAATTGAAACAGAGAACATGGACGTCCTCCCAAATACGTGAACGAAGGCTAGCCGACATACAGGCTCTAAGTTCCTCCCTACGGAAAACGACAAATCGGGAAAACCCCTCACTTCGTACCATACTACAAATAACACAAAAATGGCTCAGAAAAAGCCGACATCATTAAGAAACAATCTTCATAGCCTGGGATTGGGCGGTGAGCCCATGGAACTTACAGTCTCCTTAACATAGGCATAACATGAATACGAAAAGCTTACCCATATGCTCTCCATGGCGATGTTACGCCAATTCAGACGACTAAATAGTATGAATCACGTCTGAACTTCATTCGAATTAATCGAGTCCCAGGGTTCCCAGAAGCCCAAGCAATAAGTTCATCGCCCGTCCTGTCAATGGTCTCTCTAGGCTGAGCAATGAAGGGACTAGATAGACTGGGACTCACCCCAACGCATACATAAACTATGCAGCAACACAATGATATTCTCCAATGAAATAAAGGTTAGATAAACTGGGGCTCACCCCGACGCATGCATAAACGGTGCATCAACGAGTGATATTCTCCAATAAACACAAGGCAACATGCAACATTCATACCACTCCACCGAGCCTGTACATCGCCAAGAGAAAGTACAATTAGACCTCGTTCGAATTATAAGGTCAAGGTTCGACATCGGCCGAATTCATTACGGGTCACAATCCGACCTCGTTCGAATTTATACCCATGCAGCCCCCGGCCATCGCTAAGCGAAAGTAAAATTTGACCACGTTCGAATCAACAAGCCAATGTTCGACCTTGTTCGAACTCTTAATGGGTTACAATTCAACCTCGTTCGAATTTACACCCGTACGGCTCCCGGCCATCGCAAAGCAAAAGTACAATTCGACCTCATTCGGGTTACCAAGGCAAACTTCGACCTCGCCCGAATTCATTACGGGCCAAAATTCGACCTCGTTCAAATTTACACCCATGCGGCCCCCCACCATCGCCAAGCAAAAGTAAAATTCGACCTCGTTCGAATAACCAAGTCAAAATTTGATCTCGCTCGAATTCATTACGATCCTCAATTCGACCCAATTCGAATTTACACCCATGCTGGCCCCGACCATGGCTAAGCGAAAGTCAAGTCTGAATTCGTTCGAATTAACTAGCCAAGCTCGTCTTCTTTCGAGTCAATAAGGTAAGGTTCGACCTCACTCGAAGTAACATAATGAAGTTCGACCCCGCTCGAACCAACAAGCTAAAATTCGAATTGTAAATTGAAAAGTCTAGGACTCGTCACGAGAAAATCCAAAGGCCTTTTTCGAAAAGAGGAGAAATCCAAAAACAGATAGCCAATGACAAAACAAAAATTTTATTCAGAGAATGTACATTCGCTACAGCGCCTTACAAAGGCCAAAACGGACCCCTCCAAAAAATGAAGATTGTTCAAAACAACGACAAGCCCCACCAAAGAAAAGAAAAAAAAACCTAAGTAAAAAAGCTACAAAACTTCACTCAACCTCATCTCCACCATCGCCCCCCTCCAACACTGTCATCATCAGAAGAAGGCCCATCTTCGGTCTAGTCATCCCCACCGGCCTCCGGCGATGAAGGGTCATAATCGTAGGGGAGACGAGCCTCGCGTGCTTTCACATGAGCATCTTAAAACATGGCCTCATGGACAATCCTCACTGTCCATAAGTCCTTATATATATCTCGTTAGGCCTCAGCATGGACCCACATCTCATACAAATTTCAGGGGACAGCAACAAGGGCAGATTCTTGAGAAGGGGCATGAGCCAACAACTGCACCCTCTAGGCTTCGAGAGCCAAAACTTGGTCACCTAGGTTTGAGGCATCCCGCTCGAGAACACCAATACGCTCTTCGAGACTTACCTCCCTCAATGTAGATGTCTCCCTCTCAGCCTCCTGCTCAGACCTGAGGACGCGAATAGTGTCTTCTAGCGCCTCTACCCTCGACAAAGTCGCAACCTAGGCCCCCTCACCCCCCTCTAACTTGTTCACCGTCATTTCTAATTGAGCCACCTTCTTCGTCCACTCTACACTTAGAGTGGAGATCTAGTGACATTCCACTCAAGCTCGGCTCGCAAAGAAAACACCTTCGCTTGAACATCCTCGCATTCTGTCGCAACCCCTTTGCCCAACTCATGCTCCTCGTCTTTGACCCTAAGCAACCTCCCGAGCTAGCTACATATGCGGATAAACTACAAAAGATCCTTGTCCTTCTTCTCCAATTCCTCCCAGAGGGATTGAGTATTACCTCCCGCCCTAAGCAGCATGTGCATCATACGGCACTTGTTATGATAGCGGCGATGCTTTGGGACCATCTTTAGAAAGACGTAAGCCCGCGTCTCAGCTCAACGAGCCCTCTCGATCTCCAGCATGTAAGTCTGAGGAGGAAAAAAGGAAGAATCAGTGAAACCAAGGGGCACAAAACAAATAAAATAGCGAAAGGTAACTAACCCTCAAGGCCATCCCAACCACACCGCGTGACAAATTTGCATCACTAATCCCCCGAAGAGACCTTCTTTCGGCAACAGAACACAGAAGGTCACTTAAAGGCACCAAGTCCACCGTGTCCTCTAACAGGTCAAAGTCTGATGGAATTTCGAGAACGCGGGAAGGACCTTCCGCCCTCACATAGACCTTGGTAAAACCTTCCTGGAACATCCTCATGTCCTCAGAATAAATATCAGAATCAGATTCGTAGTCATCTACCACTACGCCCTTCAACCTCTCACCAACAGAAGAGGGGGCGCGGACTTGCCAAGATAACGAAGGACCACTCAAAACAATCGCAACGGCCTACGAATTCTGCCCTCCCATAGTGGCAGTATCTTCCACGCCCGAAATGGACACTGCCTCCACATCCTGACTAGCGTCACCAGTTTCACTCACGAATCCCCACCGTATGGGGCAAATCCGAGTTCATCCCCCTCGCGTATAGCATCAACCGTTACAGGAGGTACCCTCTCAGATACAAAAATAATGAAGAAAATGACGAGGTCATCGGAGGGAAAATGACAGTAATCCAATCCCAAAAGAAAAAAGAGGAACTTACGAGCTAAGTTCCATATCTCTGGAAACCCATCAAAGTTTGACACCATGTGCTCCGTCCTGACGTAGAAGAAGTTCTCTCAGAAGATGTGGTTTGTTTTATCATTCATCTTCACCACCAAGACTTTGGTTCCTCGGTGACGAAGGTGTATCATCGTGCCCCTGTGGAAACTAGGAACGAAGAGGAGAAGCAGGTGATGGAGAGAAACCTCCTGACCGACCAACTCTGCGTACATGAGGAGCATGAGAAAACACTTGTATATGTATGGAGAGAGTTGAGCCGGACACACCTCATAGAAGCGGAAAAAGTACTTCGCGAAGGAAGGGAGGGGAAGTGTGTACCCGATGAAGAATGGGTATGCGTAATTTGTGCCCCCGGGTGGTGTTTGTGCACAATGTCACGACATGCAGGAACAAACTTAATTTGATCGAGAATCCTGCACTTGGCTTTGAACGACGCAAGCGCCGCAAAATCCATTACAGAAGTGAAATGCTAAACTTTATCCTCAACATGATTATTGAAATCAGTCATGGCCTTCCCTAGGCGACGGACTACTTCATCCACCGGTGGAAACCCTTCGTCTTCTGCCATAATCATCTCCCCTTCAGGAGGAGGTACATTAGTTTCTGGAGCAAGGGCACCAGCTGCTCTGTCTGGGTTGGAAGATGCACTAGCCATCTTTTTTACTAGTTGCACAGATCAGGAATGAGAATGATGAAAAAGTGGCTGCTACAAGAACCACTAACAGGAAGGGAAATGTGGAAAACAAGAGAAGAAGAGAAGCTTTGAGATTTTCTTTAGAACAATCGGGGAGAACAACATGCAAATGTGAAACTTCCCCCTATTTATAGGGATATAAATGCTCAGAGCAGGAAAACCAAATGCCGCCATTTAAGAAAAAATAGAAGGGGCACGGGAAATGATGCAATGCACAGAGAACATGTGCCATAATGACACATGACAAATTTAATGTCATTTCGAACTGACACAATGGTCTGATGCAGATCTTGAAATATAACACCACCATCCCCCTATGAGGTGTTCTCCCATCGCCTAAATTGCTCAGATTTCTGAAAAGTTTTCAAATCGACGAGGTCCGCCCATCAAGCTCGCCCAAAGACGACCCCAATAGGCGGAGGGACTAACTGTATGGGTTGAAATATTACCAAATGGGAATCAGCATAAAAAGGGATGATGAGGGGTCTATTAAGCCGTGGTTTTATTCATAGGGCACCATAGTGACGAGCACCTCGTCCACGGCTGAGGCCAGACCCTCAGAAGGCCGGTATGGTGAAGTACACGCCATGTCGCTTAAGAAGATTGACCTAAAGTACAATTGGAAGATTCAGGTATCCTGGTTAAGGACTGTTGGGTAATGGGAATATCCAGTTTATATACTAGGTGAGAGAATGGAGAAGGGGGTGATTCACAAATCACACACTTCTTCACTGACAGGAAAAGGGGATCGAAGAATCCATCTTGTAAATAAGAGAAGGTTCAAAACCTGACTATTCATGTATGTAGCCATGGTTATGGAATAAATAAAGACATACTCCATGGTCATTACTGGTGAATCATTTCTTTCTTATTTATTATACATTATGGAATAACGGTATCGAGAATGAACGTAAGCTCATCATATACATTAGATTCCCATTATCTTAATGAGTTCGTGAGCATAATCTTACCCTATTTGTCTTACTTAACATTCACTAATCTAGAGTTAATTATATTTGGCTAGAATTTATCCTCTATTTTCTTATTTAATTAATTTGACAAAAGGTCTTATACTTTTCAGTCAAACAATCCGTCCGGAGATTGTTCCTCCAAGCATGAAACAGGTGCATATATTTTTAACCACAATAGTTAACTCCCTACTTGCTAGGGCCGAAAATCTTTGCCTCTAAAGTGAATACCGCCAAAATAAAAAAGTGGTAATCACAACACTTGTAACTCATAAATGTATATAGATAGGATGATATGGGTTCTATTTGTGGTTGGAGTAAGTTTGGGTGAACTTGAGATGTGGGTCATTAATGGAGGTGGTTAAAAAGTTGGAGAAGATAATGAATATCTCTTGGAAGTATTAAATGGGTCTTGTAGGATCCCAAACAGATTTTATGGCTAAATAAATTAGTGGGAGTGGTATGCGTCAATTAAGATTTTGCCATATGTATTGAAACTGAAGGTTTGGGTAACATAGGGCTAATATCCAAGTGTTTACCTTAAATACAGATAACGATTGAATTTATACGTGGTACATGATCTAACTTGGTAAAAATTGAAGAAATATATATTAGTATTGAAACCGACGGTAAAGGGAATAAATGCAAACCAAATGAATTGAATAGCTTTGACCCTCGATTTCGATCACCCTCGAACGAGGCAAAAATTCAACAGATATAAGAATAGAGTAACAAGATATGGAAAGCTAGAAGAAGACTGCATATTGCTTTGTATTGGGTAAATGTTATGTGTTCTACGAATGATCAGGCCCCCTTATATAGTAGGGGAGTCCTACTCATTTCTAAATGAAGTAAGAAATCTCATGATTGGCTAATTAATCGGTCTATCTTTGATACATGCGAGATCTCCACTGTGATCTACGCTCGATCGCAGACATTTCATCTTTTCGTTATCCGACTTAACAAATTCCCCTCGATCTCGATTTCGTTGGTCCTGGAGGCTCGAGCTTTGACGGTGTAACCTCAGACCTCGATTTGGTATGGATTCAGGGTCAAACCATAATCTATCACACTCCAGTCTCAACCAGTTCATTCAAGGAGTGGGCTCGGTTTGACCGTATACAGATAGTCCCTCGTTTCTCGGAGAGAGTGTAACGAGTAACGTCATGAACTTCCATATCCTGCGTCGATGGGCCATATTGTAAGCAACGAACCCCACAAAAATGTCTTGCCGGTCTAGTTATCAAGGCATTAAATGCCTGTCAGTTGGTGGTCGGCCACTACCGGTTCTGAACCGTCACAAGCAAGTTATAAGTACCTTAGACTTTCCTCATTCAAACTTTTACGTTCTAAGCTCCTCCTACTCTTGCTTTTTCTTTAAAAATCCGTTTGCTTTACAACTCTTACCACCTTAATTCTCTTTTTTCCTGTTCTTCAATAGTGAAAACTTCTAAAACCGTACCGCAAAAAGAGGCCACTTCTTCATCATGACCTGCCAGCAGAGGGGATGCGACGGAACCTTGCCCTAAGGAATTTTATTCAGCAGGGTGCCCTACTGTTACTGATTTTAAGGTCGAAAAGACCTCCTCGGTAACGGGCGAATGTGAGCCGGTTTTGAGGTACATATTCACAATCACCGAAGACCTCCTCGCCAAGGTTAAAGATGATTACAACTAGGTCAACCAGCATGTGGTGGTTCCTTCACCAGAGGAATCGATCACTACCCACATGGAGGGTTTCCTAAGTGTTTACACTTATCCCTTCACGTTGGGTCCCTTAGACCCTATCATCATTGTCTTTTTCAAGAGGCATGACGAGGGGTGTCCCTTTACCCTCGACCATATTATGCGCCTGTACAGTCCCCGAATCTATCGAGGGGGACTTATCAAGCTTGCTCGTCGGGCCAGTAGGGCCCCTTTCTCCAGCATAGACGAAACTCTAGATCGAGGTTGGATGGGCCGATTTGTTCGAGTAATGACTTCGGACATGATTCATGTCGGAGACATGCCATTTCTCAAGAAATGGAACATGTAACGTAAGTAGTACTTTGCTTTTGATCTCGTTGTTTTCCCACTTATCTTTTTCTTCATTGATGTTTTTTTGGTGTCACAGTTGTTGATCATATGTCGGACCCAATTCCAGAACTTAAGGAATGGGTAAAGGCCTTGTGTCACATGGACCTATTCTGAGCGGGCTTGGATGGAACTATCGAAAGGTCAATGGGAGGCCCTCAATCATGGTAAAAGATATTCCCCGGATTCTTAGGGTCCCACTTATTTTTATCATCACGCTCTTATTTGTTATGCTTTTGTTTCACAGGATTACCAAATGACGTCGAGATGAGGCCTCCATCAGCCGATGATGATATATACATTTATTCCCTTCTCCCAAACAAGTCAAAGAAAAGGGGAAAAGAAAAGCCCCAATTCCCTCTGACTGCAAGATAAAGACACCGAGGAAACGTCTGATGCATAAGCCCAAAAAAATCGTGACCCGCATCAAACTCACTCAATCATTTGAGGGCCGAGTCTGAGGAAGAAGAAGGAAAATCTGAGATAGTGGCCCGAGGAAGACGCGACTCCGAGATACCTCAAGCCATGGAGGTCGTAGGAGAGGTACTGCCTGATGTCTCCGAGAGGGTCGAGAAAGAGACAAGGGGCGACGCTTCTCGAGCTATTGAAGATATATAGAGGGACGATCTCGGAGTGATCGAAATTTCCATCTCCCCTCAAATTTCGGATGCCAAGAATCGTGAGGCCGGAATTTTAGAAAGTCGTTCCTATGAGGGTCCTCAGGCCGACATCCATGACTTCTAAGATGATTTGACTCTACAGCTTTGGAAGATATTGCCAGATTGGTGACTTGCCGGTGACAAAATAAGGTACCGTCATCGGGTTCTACTAGATCTCCATCGGGTTAATTCCCAACCCCTAGTGCTAACCCAGACAGTTGGCGGTCGATAACATTTTATGTCCCTAAGGATTCCCGAGTCTTCTCTGCCCCGTGGGGGGTTTCTAGCTATCTCAAATGCTTGGTGACCGAGGAAGATCAAGTCGTGATGAATGTGGTAGAGGTGCCTATCCTATTTAACGAGGCCTAATTGCTCTAAACCGGGTAAGTTTTAGGGTCACTTCGTTATTTATTTTAAACTTCAAGTCCTGAATAATTCTAAAGATCAAGGGGCTTCAATCGCAATTGGACTTGGCTATTTCTGATAAGGAGAACTTGGCCAATGAACTCGAAGTGGCCAAATCTGAGGTGATCGTGGCCAATACCACAGCTGATGCTAAGGTGGCCCAATTTAAATTTGACATCAAGGCCATCCCAGCGAAGGCCAAAAGCATGGTGGATCATGCAAAATGGCAAGCTTGAAAGGAAGCCCTCGAGGGAGTTCATGCTTAGGGCTTCAATAGGATTGCCAAAATCGAGAATGCCAAAGCAGAGGAAGCTAGGGCCCGCAAGCTGGGATTTCCTGAGGAAGACTCCGAGAACTTTAGCGAATCGGAAGATGGGGAAGATCCTGAGGGTGGAGATGCTACCTCTTATGAAGTCCAGGACACTTAGACTTTTATATTTTTTGCTTTCTTTTGCATCTTTTCTGAGGTCATGTTGGCCATTGTAAGTTTTTGTATCAGGCCGATCTGGCCTTTGTAAAAAAATTATTATATATATAAGGTTTTTCTTCCCGTTTTAGCTCTCAAATTATTCCTTTGCTTTTGTATTCACAAATGTTGAAATGCCTTAGCATAAAACAATAAGGCTGCGTTCGAGAGTTCAATGTTACTGAAGAGTTTTTCCCAAAAATGTCTGAAGTTTATGATTTTTCTGAAGGCAGCCTTTAGAACCGGTTGTGAATTTTTCTTTCTCTTTCGAGGGCCTATTTTTTGTTATGGGTTTCGGACGTCTCCAAGTCGTGTTAAACTAGCCGTAGCCTTTTAGTTCGAGAACTGTCCATTAGGCTAATAGGTCTTTTGCACCCGAGGCCCAATAACGTGGGTTGTTTGAGTTGGAAGTAAGTCCCCGAGTGAGGGAGTGGTCATTCGCATTCCGGTTATGTATTTCCCTTTGGCTTAGTATTTTCAGAAGTGCGAAGCTCTTTAAGGGGTGTAAAGAGGAAACATTATAAAACAAAAGATGTTTGCAAGGAAAGTACTTCTCGTTATTCTCGATCAAAATAGTTATACCGGCGTACATGTTTTATGCTAGGGCTCGAGCAATTTACGTGGACACGACTTGTTTTGACTGTTTGGCCCTTACAATAAATTCTACCTATCGAGACCCTCCCTTTATGAAGTAGTTTCCTCGCTAGAGTTGATATTCGATAATAATGCATATCCAAGGGTAGCCCTCCCGGTATTCGAGGTTGATGGAAAAGGAACCTCGGATATTGTTGAATTGATCTTTGTGTCGATTCATAATTGGGCTAGATAGCACGATTCATTGTTGCCTTGTTTAAAACAATGCAGAAAAAACCATTTAGGACAAAAACCGACCTAAGGGAAAAAAAGTGCAACACATGCTTTCAGAGCTAAATACTTCGTGGCATTCGTCGAAAAATCCATCGTTGTTTATCGTTGACCACCTGCAAGTGTTAGTCTAAAATAAAAAGAAAATGGAAAAGGGTTGTACCTTAAGCAATAATATCGTTTTAGGTGAGATATATTCCAATTTCTCGGTAGTTGTTCTACATTTATCGTTTCAAGCTTGTAGGACCTTTTTCTGGTGACCTCGAGAATCTCATACGGTCCTTCCCAATTCGGACACAATTTCCCTTCGTTCGGATTTCAGGTGTTGAGGGTGACTTTCCTTAGCACTAAGTCCCTGATGTTAAAATATCAAAGATTGGCTCTTCGATTGTAGTATCTCTCGATCCGTTGTTTTTGGGGGGCCAATTAGAGAGGGCGGCTTCATGACTTTCATCCAATAGTTCTAGGCTTGTATTCAAGGCCTTGTAATTTTATTCCTTTGTTGCATATCGGAACCTGATAATCGGCTCTCTGACTTCAACCGGTGTTAGAGATTCGTCGCCATAAACCAATGAGAATAGGGTAGCTCCAATACTGGATTTCGAGGTTGTGCGGTATGCCCAAAGAACTTCTGGCAGAATTTTCTTCCACTTTCCTTTGGCGTCGGTTAACCTCTTCTTAAGATTTTTTATGATGTTTTTGTTGGTCGATTCGTCTTTCCCGTTCCCACTAGGATGATAAGGTGTTGATAGGATTCTTTTGATCTTATGATCTTCAAGAAATTTTGCTACTTTGCTGCCGATGGGCTATTTCCCGTTATCACACATAATTTTGGATGGCATCCCGAATCGACATATGATGTGATCCCAATTTAAGTTGATGACTTCCTTCTCCCTTACTTTCTCGAAGGCATGTGCTTCAATTCACTTAGAAAAATAGTCAATCGAAAATTAAATAAAATTGAGCTTTACTAGGTGCCCATGGAAGAGGGACACCGATGTCCATTCCCCACTTCATGAATGGCCATGGTGACAAGATCGAATGGAGTAGTTCTCCGGGTTGGTGAATCGTCGCTGCATGTATTTGGCATTTGTCACATTTTCGAACAAACTCTTCGCATATTTTTCCATGTCGATCATGTAATAGCCGACTCTGATTACCTTTTGAACCAATGATTCGACACAAGAATAATGTCCGTAAGCTCCCCTATGAACTTCCCTCAGAGCACACTCGGTATCTTCCAGTCCTAGACATATGGCTAGTGGACCATAAAACATTCTTATGAACAAGGTTCCGTCTTCGGACAAGGTGAATCATGATGCCTTCGTGCGTAGGGCCCTCGATTCTTTTGGATCTGAGGGAAGCTTTTCGTGTCTTCGAATACTCTATGTATTTATTTCTCCAATCCCAATTAAAGCTTGTGGAGTTTATCTCGGCGTGGCCTTCTTCGCCTACTCACATCATGTGTTGCACGATGACCCCCGAATCGAGCACATTGTCCTCAACTGATGACCCTAAGTATGCGAGGCAATCAACCTCACTATTCTAATCTTGAGGCACATGTTGCAAAGTCCACTCCTTAAATCAGCGCAAAGTTACTTGTAACTTATATAGGTATCTTTGCATTCATTATTCCCTAACTTCGAAGGTTCCGTTAACCTGATTCACCACGAGGAGGGAGTCATTATTGTCTTCAGTCACCTCCGCTCCCAAGCTTTTGGCTAGTTGTAGACATGCAATCATGCCCTCATATTCGGCCTTGTTGTAGTCAATTTAACAATTCTAATAGATTGTCTAACCACGTTCCTATGGGTGGTTTTAGTACGATGCCGAGTCCGGACCCTTTTGCGTTCGAAGCATCATCCGTAAATACGGTCCAGATTACCCAGGACGAACCCGAGTTTACCAACAGATCTCTTTCAACCTCGGGTACTAGAACGGACGTGAAGTCATCCATGAAGTCTGCCAAATTTAGGACTTAATGTTTGTTCGGGGTAGATATTTAATATCATTCCCCGCTGATTTCTACGGCCCATTTGGCCAACCGTCCCGAAAGCTCGGGCTTGTGCATAATATTTCGAAGTGGATAAGTTGTTACAACACATATGGGGTGACATTGGAAGTACAATTTTAGTTTCCTAGAGTCGCTTATCAAAGCGAGCACGAACATTTCTAGGTGGGGATACCTAGTTTCAGCCTCACCTAAGGTCCGACAAACATAATAAGTTGGCAATTGTGTACCTTGTTTTTCCCGGAAAAGGACTCCACTTACTGCTATCTCCGATAATGGCAAATGAAAGTACCGTTATTCGTCTTTCCTCGATGTGTGAAGCAGTGACGGGCTCGATAAGTAACATTTAAGCTCTTCCAAGGCCTGCTGGCATTTCAGAGTCCATGTGAAGTTATTTTTCTTCTTCAGCAATAAGAAAAATCGATGGCTCTTTTCGGAGGACCATGATGAATTTCCCCAGGGCGGCTAAGATCCAGGTTAACCTCTGCACAACCTTTACATTTTCTACTACCATGATGTCCTCAACAACTTTGATCTTATCAGGATTGATCTCGATTCCTCGGTTGGATACCATGAATCCGAGAAATTTGCCTGACCCCTCGAACGTGCATTTTTCCTAGTTCACCTTCATGTTGTATTTCCTCATTATACTGAAGGTTTCCCCCAAATGCTTCAAATGGTCCTCTGCTTGCAGGGACTTAGCTAACATATCATCAATGTAAACTTCCATAGATTTCCCTATTTATTCCTCTAGCATCCGGTTTACTAGGCATTGGTACGTGGCACCATCATGCTGAACATTCATACTCCATTCGTGCCAAACAAAATACTATAGAAACGCTTGATGAGTGGTTGTGCTATTCCTATATTATTACCCTAAATTCGGAAAGATTTATTTGCGGTAAAACTAGTCGATCAGCGGTGCAGTCGACGGTTCCGTGCCTTTCCCCTTGAGTTGTCCGCTCAAGGGTACCAGTCTAAAACCCCATAGAAACCTTACTCTGTTGTATTGTTTCATGCATCATTGTCAAACCTAGTCAAGCTAAAGTGTCATCCGCACGATAGCTTTTAAGATAGCCTTATCCAAAAGTCCATCGGGTTTGCCTAAAACCCAAATGGACATAATCACGTTATGTGCATTTATTTGGAGAACTAAATGCTTCATGCTAATGGTTGATATTAAATAGTCGAGTCTAGTGGGGGTAAGGTCCTAACCTTATTTGTCTCGCAGAAATATGAGGCACGAAGTCCCCAGATTCGACATGGCCTCCAATATCCACCCAAGACTACTGAGTTGGTGGGCTGATCTACACTCTAGTGACAAGGCTCTCGTCAGAAAATACGTGGGCAATCTACCATCCATCCTAGAAATCCAGCCTAACAAAATGATAATAGATTCTGCTACCTTATTCAGGGATTGCGAAAGGTCCGTGTTCCGCTTTGGGGACATTGAAATGACACCTTTACTAGAGGAAATAGGAGGAATAGCTGGCGTAGTGTGGGAAACCCTAGGATTGTTGATGCATGAGAACTACACATGCAAAGGTTTCCTTAAGATGGTGGGTCTGAAGAAGAATGTGGAACTGGTCTGTTTGAAGGATTCATACCTCCCTTTTGACTATTTGTACGAAAGGTACGGCCACAACAAATCATACCGTTCCTACCATGATGAGTTTTCTATCACCTCCCTGGGACACATCCATCGTAGAGTGTTCGTCTTTATGTTTTGCTTTTTGGGTTTGATCGTGTTTCTAATGAAGAAGGAGATAATTCATACCAGACTAGCCATGGAAACTAAAACATTAATGGAAGGGATTGATGGGCAAGACTTCAGCATTGTGCCTATGATCATTGCAGACATATATCGGGCCTTAGAGAAGTGTCAACAAGGAGAAAGACATTTTGAAGGTTTTAATCTATTACTTCAACTTTGGTTCACGGAACACCTCCAAAGATGTGAATACCGACAAGACATTCATCGAAGGATCTGGGATGACCACATCACTTTCCATCACCCGAAGCGAATGAATTACATCCCTGACATGTTCGCTCAGCCTGAGAATGCCAAAAAATGGGTTGAGCTCTTTGATAATCTGACTGAAGAACAGGTTCAATGGATGTTTGAGTGGTTTCCGACAGATGAGTTCATCATCCGATCCTGAGATGCACCATTTCTAATACTGATTGGTTTAAAGGGGACATACGCTTACGTCCCTCTTCGAGTTACGAGGCAAGCGGGTAGGAAGCAAGTCATACTCAGGGACGACAAAATGGGCCATCTTCGAGCAGACTTTCAAAATGATGACAGTCTTCACAAGTGCCAAGCTCAGCACCTGTGGCACTGCAAGATTATACTTGAGAAGGATACCATCGAGACAGAAAGGTATCATGCCGATTGCACCCTTTTCTATCCTGGTTGGTTAGAAGATAATCGAGGTAATCAGAGCAAGCCCGGGTACATCTGAGGTCACACGGTTATAGATGAAAGGGCTGAAGAGAAAATCAAGTTCAACTAGCTGCACAAAAGGATCCATGAATGTGAGGATAAGCACCGTGAAACACACGAATCTAACAAGAAGCTGATCGAGGAGTGGAAAAACATTGCTATCAGCACCAACAAGGGGTTGGTATACATAGAACGGGGCATAGTCGAGCTAGAGGAGAAATTCATCAAAAGGGTCGAAGACTGTCAAAGGGCTTAGGGTACCGAAGGCGGACATCTCGCCAGAGCATACCTGTTGCTAGGACTTCGCGAGCTAGGAAAGCTGTTCGAGGGAAGCAAGAATGTCGAATCTGGGGAAGGTCATTCTGGGGCCAAGTAGATAGGAATGTCTTTATTTTTCTATCAATGTAATGAGGCCAAGAGCCATTAGTGACTTTTATTTTTTCGTTTATTTAGTGTTGCTTTAGGGATTTGTCTATTTTTTATCAATGAAATGAGGCAGTTAGAATTTTAAGTTCTCCAAATTAATTTTTCGCTTGGCCTACCTCAGGCACAAAGAGGTTCCCAAATTAGGACGCGCTTTACATTCCCGCACTATGTGTTTAAATATTGCAATACTTTTCATAATCCTCACTGACTCAACTACCTTTTGTTTTGTTTCTTTTCTTTATTGTTATTCCCCTCCCCAAAGGTTAGTTTGTGCATTCTGGCATCATCAGCTTATCGCACAAGATCCAAGGGCCCTCCAGCAACTCCTCCTCCTAGTCCTCCTAAAGTCAAGAGCAAAGGCAAGAGTAAGATGGCAGAATCAAGCGACATCATGAAGGAAAATATGGTTGAATAGGTAGAGGCCAATGATGGCCAGGGTATCCGGGTTTTGAATGAGAACATGTCACCACTAGAACATAAACTGTTGAAGTTTCAAGAGGAACTCGATCATGTCCGGAATCTCGCAGACTTGTCATTTTCCCTTAACGTCCCAAATGTCATTTTTCGAAGCGCTCAAAACCCTACACCTCCACAAAATCTCCCAAGATAACAGAATCATCCCACACCTCACCATCACACCACTCCAACAAAGAACCAAACTCTCCCGGCACAGTGCAATACTTGCCACACTCAAAACAACACCCCATTACTCATCCCAGAACCTCAGAACCCCACGAAAGACCATTTCCACACTGATAACAATCCCATCTATGTGGAAGCCATAACCCACTCCACTCCACCTATCCCACACCTGTCCGAGGCTGATGTAAAAGACCTACTTATCAGGAACCTGACTGAGGAACTAAGGAAATTGACCAGCCGAGTTCAGGGTGTTGAAGGAACCAAGGGAATCGAAGGGTTGAATTATGAAAACCTCTGCATACAACCGGATGTCGAACTGCCCGAGGGGTACAAACCTCCGAAGTTCGAAATGATTGAAGGTACTGGTAATCCAAGGGTCCATCTAAGGACCTATTGCGAAAAGTTGGTTGGTGTAGGAAAGGACGAAAGGATCTGCATGAAGTTGTTCATGAGGAGTTTGAAGGGAGATGCATTATCTTGGTACATCAGCCAAGACCCCAAGAAATGGTCGAACGGGGTAAGGATGGCGTCTAACTTTGTGGACAGATTTAGATTCAACACAGAGAACGCACCAGACGTGTTCTATATCCAGAATTTGAAGAAGAAACCCACAGAGACATTTCGCGAGTATGCTACTCGCTGGAGGTCCGAAACTGCTAAAGTCAAACACGCTTTAGAAGAGGAGAAAATGAACAAGTTCTTTGTCCAGGCTCAAGACCCGCAGTACTATGAACGGTTGATGATGATTGAGAATCACGAGTTCTCCGATATTATCAAATTAGGGGAGCGGATTGAAGAAGGTATTAAGAGCGGTATGGTTACAAATTTTGAAGCCTTACAAGCTACCAACAAGGATTTACAGTCCGGTGGTGTGTCTAAGAAAAAGGACGTGGGAGCTGTAATGATTGCACAAAAAGCCAAATCCCCACTCAAATACCAAATTTATCCAACACCTCCCCTCACATACCAGCCAACCCCGAATTACCAAGCACCCTTACCTTCGTACAAAACTCCTCCACCCACCTACCAATCTCCACCACCTACTTACCAATCTCCTCCACCCACAAATCAACCTACTTCACCCAGATACTCATAACCTGCTCCTGTTTACCATACCTACAATTCTCAGCCATTTCATTACAAATCACCCCTACCCGTCAAAACTTCCCTAGACCTTGGCCTAATTTTGATCGTAGACCTCCAAAACATTACACCGCCATAACTGAACCCATCGACCGTCTGTATGAGAATCTTAAAGCTGCTGCTTATGTCACTTTTATCCCTGCTGCCACCCCTGAGAACCCTTCTCAGTGGATTAACCCAAACAAATCCTGTGCATACCATTCCGTCATGAAGGGGCACAACATCGACGAATGCCGCTCTTTCAAAGATAAGATACAGTACTTGATTGATAACAAGATCATTGTGGTGAAAGATCCCGCTCCGAATGTCCGCAACAATCCTTTGCCAAACCATAAGGGTGGAGGTATTCATATGATTGAAATAGAAGATGATTGGTATCCCGAGGGTTCAATCGGGTTGATCATAGAGGGCGATAACCCAAAGAAACCCGCAGTCACTCTCAACCAGATCATAGTCCTGATTCAACCATCTGAGGACGCTGAGGTGTACATGACTATACCACTTGAGTTTGAAGCAGCGCCACGTGCAAAGGCACCATTGCTGATTGAAGTTGAGTTCGTGTCTTTGGCAAATGCACCCGCACCATTTGAAGTTGCAGTCTTGCCACCCAAAACTCACATTTCGTTTGAAGTAAGGATGGCCGCACAAATTTCAGTGGCGATGTCGACCACATTTCTATACAAATGCTATCCCGTGGGATTATACAACCGAGGCGAGAAGGAAAGGCAAGGTCAAAACTGAAGAAGTTGTCGCAGCACAGGATATGACGAGAACTGGTAGGGTCTACACCCCCGAGCATCTGATCGAATCAAGCAAGCAGGCTTCCAACCGGCCTCCCCTTATTAAAACAGGTCTGGATGACCTTTGGAGGAAAGTACATGCTAAGGAGTATTCGGTCATCGACCAGCTAAACAAGACGCCAGCACAAATATCCATCCTCTCTTGGTTGCAAAATTTCGAGACGCACAGAAGTGCCTTGTTGAAGGTGTTGAGTGAAGCGTATGTACCAAACAACATCACTAGTGGGGAAATGGCCAACATGGTAGGCCAGGTGTTGGAAAGTCACAAGATCACCTTCTATGAGGACGAGTTACCACCTGAAGGATTGAGGCACAACAAAGAACTGCACATCACCGTGCAATGCGAAGATTATTTCATCACAAGAATCTTGATTGGTTGGGGATCCAGTCTTAACATTTGTCCGTTAATAACACTTAAGAAATCGGGTAAAGGGCTGCATGAGATAAAGGATGGAGAAATCAACGTGATAGCCTTCAATGGATCTCAAAGGTCCACCATTGGTGAGATAAGCCTATGCCTGCAAATGGGACCGACTTGGTTCGAGGTTGACTTCCAGGTGATAGATGTGCCAGCGTCCTACAATTTGTTATTGGGACGACCATGGATCCATGCTGCTGGGGCCGTAGAATCAACACTACATCAGGCAGTGAAGTTCGAGTGGAACCACCAAGAGGTGATTATTCATGGTGATGGTAGCAACCCTATTTACAATCACCAGACTATTCCAGTGATCGGAGGAAGAAGAAAGTTGGGTGGAGAAACTTACCACCACATTGAACGGGTCAATGCCATCGACAAGGAAAAATGGTGGGATAGAAAGATCGATAGTATATTAAACTGGAATGGGTACGAGCCTGGCAAATGGCTCGGCAAGAACCTTCAAGGAATCTCCAAACCTATTAAGATCAAAAACCATGGAACCACTTTTGGTCTGGGATATGACTACCCTTGGGAAGAGTACAACGACTGGTCGCCACCTTGGCGCGGTCCTTACTACCCATTGGAGCAGCCGATATCGCATCTGGAGCATACCTTCCAGCAAGATGACGTTATTTATGGGTCAGACGAGGAGGAAGCACTAGCAGCAATGAGGAAGTTGTTTCTGGAGGAACATGATATGGATTGCTGTGTTGTTCTCGAGGAGGAGGGGGAGGAAGGCCCTTCCATACAAACTGTGATCAGAGGGACATACCTCAAGAACTGGTCTATCAGGACAACCAAAGCCCGACGAGCCTCAGGGTAGCAAGGCTAAAACAAGCATTACTTATTGTTTTATTTACTTAAATGAGTTTTCCTTTCTGCATTTTTCAATTCCTGTAATAAGAACTTCAATGTTCAAACAATTACTCGATTTATTAAAGAACTTTCCAATTTTTCTTATGAATCCAATATCTATTGCTACTGTTTTTTCTCATTACGTTATCTATACATCATTACTATTACTTGTCTTGATGAACCGATGACTATGACATGCAATGAGACAATGCAGCTAACGGACGTTGATTTCGAGGAAGATGATATACCCGACGAGATTGTCAAAGAAGTCAAAAACTTTGAAAACAGAACTAAGTCCAACCTGGACGAGACTGATATTATCAACCTGGGCGATTCAGAAAGCATCAAGGAAACACGGATCAACATTCATTTGTCACCATCATAAAAAAGGGAATACAAAGAGTTTCTGAAGGAATATGAGGACATCGTCGCCTGTTCGTATGATGACATGACTGGTCTATGTACGTCTATTGTGGCACACAAACTGCCAACCAATCCAATGTGTCCACCAGTAAAGCAAAATCTCAGAAAGTTCAAACGCGACATGAGTTTGAAAATCAAGGGAGAAGTTACCAAGCAGATCAATGCCAAAGTTCTCATGGTATTGGAGTACCCGACATGGTTAGCCAACATTGTACCTGTGCCGAAGAAGGACGGGAAGGTCAGAGTCTGTGTCGACTACAGGGATCTTAACCGGGCCATTCTGAAAGACAACTACCCCTTGCCGAATATACACATCCCGATCGACAATTGCGCCAAGCATGAACTACAATCATTTGTGGATTGCTTTGCTAGTTATCATCAGATTTTGATGGATGAGAAAAATGCTAAGAAAATGGCTTTCATTACGACGTGGGGAGTATACTATTACAAGATGATGTCATTCGGCCTGAAGAATGTAGGGGCTACCTACACGAGGGCTATGACCATCATATTCCATGACGTGATTCACAAGGAGATCGAGGTATACGTGGATGACATTATTATCAAGTCCAAGAAATCCACTGACCACATAGAGGATTTGTGGAAGTTCTTCAATAGGTTGCGAAAATAAAACCTGAAGCTGAACCCCGCGAAATGTGCATTCGGGGTTCCTTCCGGGAAGTTGCTAGGATTTATTGTGAGCGTCCAGGGAATAGAATTAGATCCGTCAAAAGTCAAGGCCATTCAAGAACTGCCGCCGCCAAGGAACAAGAAAGATGTGATGAGTTTCTTGGGGAGGCTTAATTACATCAGCCGGTTTATGGCACAATCTACTGTTATCTGTGAGTTGATCTTCAAGATGCTGAAGAAGGAGGCTGCAACCAAATGGACCGATGAGTTCCAAAAGGCTTGTGATAGAATCAAGGAATATTTTTCAACACCACCAGTCCTAGTACCACCTGAGCTAGGTAGACCTATGTTACTCTACCTTGCCGTGTTAGATGGAGCTTTCGGCTGCGTTCTGGGGCAGCACGACGAAACAAGAAGGAAAGAGCAAGCAATTTATTATCTCAGCAAGAAGTTCACTCTATATGAGGCCCGGTATTCTCTATTGGAACGCACCTGCTGCGCTCTAAATTGGGTTGCTCAGAAGATGAGGCACTACTTCTGTGCCTACACAACATATCTCATATCAAGAATGGATCCATTGAAGTACATCTTTCAGAAGCCCATGCCCACCGGCAAGCTAGCCAAGTGGAAAATCCTGCTAAGCGAGTTCGACATTATCTATGGAACTCAGAAAGCATTCAAGGGACATGCACTGGCAGATCACCTCGCTGAGAGCCCTGTGGACGGAGAATACGAGCCCCTAAAAATGTATTTCCCCAATGAGGAGGTATAATTCATAGGAGAAGACATTGTAGAATCCTATGACGGTTAGAGGATGTTCTTTGATGGAGCAACAAACTTCAAAGGAGTTGGCATTGGATCAATCCTAGTATCAGAAACTGGCCAGCGTTATCCAGAATCAGCCAAACTCAGATTCCCTTGCACCAACAATATGAAAGAGTATGAGGCCTACATTCTAGGGCTCAACATGGCCATTGACATGAACGTCCAGGAGTTTTTACTGATCGGTGACTCGGATTTGTTGGTACATCATGTGCAAGGAGAATGGGCAACCAAGAATTCCAAGATACTATCATATCTGCATCACGTACAGGAGTTGAGAAAGAGGTTCACGAAGATAGAATTCTGGCACGTCCCCAGAATCCAGAATGAGTTCGCCGATGCATTGGCTATTTTGTCCTCAATGATCCAGCATTCAGACAAGAATTTCATTGATCTTATTCCTATAAAGATCCATAATCATCCAGCTTATTGTGCCCATGTCGAAGGGGAAGCAGACGAAATACCTTGGTTTCATAATATCAAGGAATATTTGGCAAAAGGTGATTACCCAGAGCTTGCGAATCCCACTCAGAAGCGAAAACTTCGGAGATTGTCCAACAACTTCTTTCATAGCGGAGGAATCCTGTATAGGAGGACTCCCGATTTGGGATTATTGAGATGTGTCGACGCAAAGGAAGCATCCAAGCTACTAGAGGAAATTCATGTTGGGACCTGCGGTCAACATATGAACGATTTTGTTTTAGCAAAGAAGATACTTCGGGTTGGTTATTTTTGGATGACCATGGAAACAGACTGCATCCAGTATGTCCGAAAATGCCACAGCTGCCAGATACATATGTATATGATAAAGGTACCTCCAAATGAGCTCAATGCAACAAGCTCACCATGGTCGTTCGCCGTCTGGGGCATGGACGTTATTGGACCAATCGAGTCTGCCGCCTCTAACAGACACATGTTCATTCTAGTAGCCATTGATTACTTCACTAAATGGGTTGAAGCAGCCTCCTACAAAGCAGTTACTAAGAAAGTTGTGGCCGACTATGTCTGCGACCGCATTGTTTGTCGGTTCGGGATTCCAGAGTCAATCATCACCAACAATGGTTCCAATCTCAACAGCGACTTGATGAAAGCCATGTGTGAAACTTTCAAGATAAAACACAAGAATTCCACAACTTACAGACCTCAGATGAATAGAGCTGTAGAAGCCGCCAACAAAAACACCAAGAAAATATTTAGAGAAATGATAGAGAAGCATAAGTCGTGGCACGAGAAGTTATCATTCGCTTTACTTGGATATCGCACCACAGTCCGCACATCAACTGAGGAAACTCCCTATAAGCTGCTTTACGGTACAGAGGCTGTCATTCCTGCCGAAGTCGAGATTCCATCTCTAAGAATTATACAGGAAGCTGAGCTCAACGATGGAGAGTGGATAAAGGGTCATTATGAGCAGCTAGCCCTCATAGACGGAAAGAGAATGAATGCAGTCTGTCACGGTCAACTCTGTCAGAACAGAATGACCAAAGCCTTCAACAAGAAAGTCAAGCCGAGGCAGTTCACACCAGGGCAACTGGTGTTAAAGAAAATCTTCCCACATCAGGATGAAGCCAATGGGAATTTCTCTCCCAACTGGCAAGGTCCGTACATGGTTCACCGAGTTCTGACAGGAGGAGCACTTATACTTGCAGAAATGGACGGAGAAGTTTTGCCAAAACCAATCAATTTAGATGCAGTCAAATGTTACTATGTATTATCCTTATGCTTTTACCAATGATGTAAATTGAACTACGCTTGAGCTGATTCCCATTTAAGAGGGGATACGTAGGCAGCCCTATGGGTTCGGTCACAATTCAATAAAATTTTCATTTTCCCCGCAATTGGAAACTGGGGCAGAATTTTGAGGAGGACCCTCAAAAGTCAAAAGCAAGTTCAGCCGATCGCCGCACGAGCAACAGTCAGAAGCATCCGTCCGTCAAACTGGAGCAGAATTTTTAGGAGGACCCTCAAAATTCTGTAGCAGGAGAGGTTGCAATGTCTCGAACTGTTTCACGATCGTCGGTTCATCTAAAACTATTTTAGATTATATGTTTATGTTATACTAATACAAAATCATGCATACTTATTCTTGAAACAGCTTGTTTAGCAAATGCTACCCCAATGATACATAAAGTATCATCAGATCAAGCCGAACGAGTCAAGCAAAGCCAACAGGATACGAACTAACCTTCCCCCTTTACAAAACTCTCGATTTTTCTGTGGATGCAGGCACAAAGGACAAACACGTAGAGAATTCTCATATCTTATCGCAACCGCAAAGGTCAAAGTTCGATGTCTACACAAAAGGACAAGAATGTTCGAGGTCACAATCCTAAAAGCCATCATACTTGTTGTCATCCATTATCAATAATGCCCCGCAGTCACAATACCCTCAACAATCACAGTGCCACAATTTATTACCAGCTAAGAATTCCTACCGTTATTTATTTTTCTGTATAAGTTTCACGACCCCAAATCCTAACATGTCGTGATGGCGCCTATCGTAGAACTAGGCTAGCCAACCATCACATAACTACCCATTCGTTCAATTATAATAATTCACAATTCACAACAAACATAGCAATAAATAAATTTTATTTAAGTCTTAGCGTCGCAATAATAGTCTAACAACTCTAAAAAAAACCTCCCAAGACTGGAGTCAACAAGGTCTCGAACATCTACGAAATAAAACTAAATAAAACTAACTCTGCTAATTGTTTTAAATAAGTCTAGGAATGAAATGCTAAACTAAATAGGGAAGGGAAATGGAACGCTGGACAGCTACCTCGAAATCCCGTAAGCAACTGCTACGAACAAGGACAACTACTACTCCAGACCGTCACCTGAATCTGTGCACACAGGCACATGGAGTCTTGATGTTTTAGACTTCAATACTACAGAATAATACACGTTAATTGTGTAGTACCCAATTTTTGAGTGTTGTATAATAAGAAGAACATGGTTCTTCTTTGTGTACTACTTTCTACTGTTGCGGAATAATTAAAGCAGTAAAGTAAAGACACAAAGATTTTTACGTGGAAAACAGCTGGCTCAAAAGGTTAAAAAACCACGACCTACTCCTCAGTAGGATTTGCTCAAACACTTCACTAAAAACTCTGAGCCAAACGGACTTAAAAAATAAACTCTATTGTAATCCTAGGACTAACTCTAATCCTCTTTGTTTCAACTAGCTTTTAGCTAATTTCTACAGATTTCAAGCTAACTCTAACTTGAACAATGTATACCTATTACAATTTTCTTCTAAGAAAGCTGGAAAGATACAATATTAAAATGCCTACTACAATCAACTAGACTCAATACATCAACTATGAAACTGTTTCTTCTAGTTAAACTGTAACCTTCGCACAATACTTCTGCTTGCAAAATATCCTGAAAACTTTTGCTTTTCAGAACTTGATTCACTTTTTTCTTTGTACGTGCACTCTTTCAGCAGTAATACATTGAGTATTTATAGAGTCACTTGTTGAGTACATGATTTAGTTCTGATCCAACTCTACCTGGGTATACGAGTTTGACTATGACTCAACTTTCTTCTCTATTTATGTCCTTGCTGAAATCAACTTCAATCTTCTTTATTAGTTTGCAACCTTTTCGTATTAGTAGACATCCTTTTAGCTCTTTGATACTCAACAATCACTGATGTCTCCTATGCATGAATAATTCTTGTGCCAACTATTTCGTTCCGATGTGTGTGCTCTGATGGACCCGGTTCAACTTGTAAATATTCAAAACCCATTCAGTGATATGGGCCAACAAATTCTCTTTTTTGATGATGACAAACTTTGTTCTTTTATCATGTATACACTTCAAACACTTTGTATAGTTTTAAGCATTAATCATTGAGCACCATGTACAATAGGTTATAAATATCAGTTTTTTAGAAAAACACACACACCCACCACAACACATTTCCCCCTTTTGGCATCATCGAAAAGTTGCAAAATGATCCTTACAAAATTTTTAATTCTTACTCATGGCCAAATTTAGGCAACTGCAGGTGCAAACATGATTAATCAACACAAGAAACCAATAATGTAAGCTAAATTAGAAATTGAGACAATTTTTAAAACCATCAAACTTCATTGATATAATACTGCACATCAAACACCAACAAATTAACGCAAAAACAATCAAAACATGAACAAAACAACAACAAAAACTGAAACCACAAACGGTAGACACTGTCCCAACCTGGGCACTTGAAAGATAACTGGGAAGGTGAAGAAGCGGTTGTGGTCTTGGATTGTAGGAGAGAAAGCATCTGCTTAAGAACACCCTCGTTGTTTTCTTTCTCCTTTGCTAATTCAGCCCTGAGAGCATCCCGCTCAGCTTCAACCTCAATCACACGAGACTTCAAACGAAGGATCTCCATATTCTTAATCTCGCTTTCTTGCACCAGAGATCTTACTTTGCTGTTGACTGGCTGCTTCCTAGATGAACCAGGTTCATCCATAGGAACATTGACAATATAATCACATGATAGCAAAGTTTCCTTCCCAAAATAATCCTTGGTAGTCGCCATTTCAGCCTTCTTCACTGGAACCCCAAAATAAGCAAGCACATCTGTCAGAATAAATCCATATGGAATTGCATGAGCTTTTATTCCATTCACAACTCTATCCAAGAGTTGGATGATGAAAGCTAGCCAATTAATTTGCCTTCCCCTATACAAGCATTCCATCAAGGTCAGATCCATATAGTTGGCAATGCACCTTCTTTCTTGTCTGGGTAGTAGAAACTTGATGACGAACTCGAAGAATAACTTGTGTTCTAGCTTCATTTCACTCTTGTAGACAGGCCTGGGGTCAATCTCTTTCTCATTATCACTGAAGAACCTGGTGATGTTAATTAATGAGGCCATCCCATCTAAACAAGGCCATCTTTGCCTTGTGTAGTCCTCATATCCCTCAGCTGGTATGTCTAGAATAACACCCAGTTCCTTAGTATCAAAATAAACTTCAATTCCTTTGACCATTGATGTGACCTTGCCCTTTTTAACAATCGCATACCCCATGAATTCTACCAACTCAGCTCTTGCCAACATGCCTTCCATACGAAGGACCATGTCCTTCCAGCCCTGTACCTCTAGAGTTCCTAGCAAATACTGCATTCCAGGCTCATCTAGATCCTCAGCTTACCCTTCAGAATTGTTCTTTTTACAAACATGGTAACTCTGTCATCTATTTCCTTCTCCTCCTTTCCACTCCAGTCTACATCATCATCCTCCTTAGAAACAATTTTTACTTTCTTTGGCTTGGACCTGGTCCTTTTGACTGTGCTTGGAGTTGCAGCCGACACAGCAGCTGACTTCTTTGAAGAAGCCTTAGCATGTTTGGGTTTTGGTGTCCTAACCACAGCTGGAGCCAGCTGCTCCTCTTGTTGGACCAGGTCTAACGATTCTTCTTCAACAACAACAGCCTCAACAGGCTCTCCAACTATTGCTTTTCCTTTTGCTGCCCTCTTCGTCTTACTCTCTAGCAGAGCCTTTTCTAACTTCTCTTCCTCCTCTTATATATAATTTCGCATAGCACGTACCTTAGGAACAAGTACCTCAGTAGAACCAACAACTTTCATTTTTTTCGAAGGAACTGAGGTTGTAGACTTCTTGGACTTTGAAGTCCTTCTTTTCTTGGGGTTATATGAGTCCCCCAACTTCCTCAGTCTTTCAGCCAAAGTTTCTTCCCCAGAAGAAACGTGTTCATCAATTGCTTTCATCAAGTTCTCCAACCTAGCATCAGCTTCCTCAACTCCACTATTTCCCCCTAAGATTGTGACATCTTCTTCAAGATTTTCAAGAACGGGACCATATATAGCCAGTGTGGTACCATCCTCTCCTGATCCCCTCACATTTACATCTCCCTCGATCTCGAGAGGTTTCTCTTTCCCAGATTTTCTTTGCCTTTTGGGAACTTCAACATCCACCAAAGACCCCACCAACACAAATCGTTGATCAACATTGTTTATTTCAGAGATAGCATCAGAATTACCTTTCTCACCACTAGTTGAACCAGGTGCTTCATCTTCAATGACTGATTGGAATGATTCATTGGACGATTCGGGTGTGGAGCCTTCTTCAGCATGCAATAATTCTTCCAAGAATTCGTCTCTTGAACCAGAAGCCACAAATTTGCGTGCAAGAACTTTTACAAGACAAGGCTTGGGGGCTGGGGTAGGGTTTGGTGTGGGTTCTGGGATTGTAGGGTGTTCAGGGGTTGTCGACTTTTCTGGAGACTCCGAACTATACACTGAGGGTGAATTTGAGTCAGATTCATAGTTTCCTCCGTCAGAATCTCTATTTGGAGATGAATCACAAGAAGCTGGTGGGGGTGACAACATGATTTTGAATTGTTTAGAGAGAAGAAAGACAAAAGGCAGTAGAGATTATGAGTTGAGTGAGTTGAACAAGGTTCGATTATTGCTTTATGCACAATGGGGAATGATGGCCTTTTTATAACTTATGTATGGGGAGATTACAATGGAAGAGTATTAACTCAAGTGGAATTCTAATCACTACAGAATTGTCATTGATTATACATTGATTGGACAGTTACTTTCCTCCTAAAACTAGGCTAATCAAGTGAGATGGGACTTCTTGAAACTGGTTCAATATTAGGATAAATACTAGAATTGAATTTGAACCATAAATAGATAGATTCCTGCTCATGTATAACTGTACTTGAATTAATACATGTATGGAGATTAGAACGTACCTTGTCAGTTATGCGAACCATCATGGATGAACCAGGTTCATCCTGGTAAAATCCTTTATTTGCCTCAACTTACAAAAATAGAGAAACATCATTAGCAACTAGGGAATTATATTAATACCTGGCAAAATAGTATGGTAATAAAGACATAATACTGAGCAATGATTAATTTTATGAAGTACCTAATTTGAATTTTCTAGCCAAGAAAAATTTTCATTTATTTTTTTTCAATTTTTTTTTCAATTTCTATTTTTCAATTAGGTGATCTTAATCATCCCTAATTCAAGCATGTTTCTCTCATAATTCTCCCTACTCAGTGCTTTGGTAAATATATCAGCAACTTGACAATTAGTAGCACAGAATTCGATTGAGATCATTCCCTTTTCATAGTTCTCCCTCAGAAAATGGTGTCTAACATCTATGTGCTTAGTTCTCTTGTGATGAACCGGGTTCTTCGTCATACTAATTGCAATAGTGTTATCACAATAAATAGGAATGCATCCCACATGTATACCAAAGTCCAGGAGTTGTTGCTTGATCCAAAGCAACTAAGCACAGCAAGAGGCTGCAGCCACATATTCAGCCTCAGCAGTAGACAGAGCTACTGAATATTTTTTCTTGGTGGCCCAAGACACAAGGCAAGAGCCCAAGAAGTGGGCCATGCCTGAAGTACTTTTCCTGTCAACCAGGAAACCTGCATAATCAGCATCAGCATATCCAACAAGGTCGAAATTACTACCTTTAGGATACCAAAGGCATAAATTAGTGGTGCCTTTCAAGTATCTTAAAATTCTCTTCACTGCAGTGAGGTGGGACTCCTTTGGATTTGCCTGAAACCTAGCACATAGTCCCACACTGAATACAATATCTGGTCTGCTGGCAGTGAGATATAGTAGAGACCCAATCATTTCTCTGTATACCTTCTGATCAACGGATGAACCAGGTTCATCCACATCCAATTTAGTAGTTGTGGCTATGAGGGTGTCTATTTCCTTTGAATCTTCCATCCTGAACTTCTTGAGGAGTTCTTTCACATACGTTTGTTGATGAATCGTTGTTCCATGTGGGTTTTGCTTGATTTGTAAGCCTAAGAAGAAGCTTAGCTCACCCATCATACTCATTCAAATTTACTCCCCATTAGTGTAGCAAATTCCTTGCTAAGCATTTCAGTAGTTGCTCCGAATATGATATCATCAACATATATTTGCACAATCAGAAGATCCTTCCCCTTTTCCTTTAGGAACAAAGTACTGTCAATTTTGCCTCGTTTGTACCCATGTTCCAGCAGAAATTTTGATAATTGCTCATACCATGCTCTAGGTGCTTGTTTGAGACCATAAAGAGCCTTGTCAAGGTTATATACATGATCGAGTGACTCTTTGCTTTCAAAACCTAGAGGTTGTTTGACAAATACATCTTCCTTCAAATATCCATTGAGAAAGGCACTCTTAACATCCATCTGATGCAGAGTGAATTCCATATATGCAGCAAATGCTATAAGAAGTCTGATTGCCTCAAATCTTGCCACAGGAGAAAAGGTCTCATCATAGTCAATTCCCTCTTCTTTACTGTATCCCTAAACAACCAGTCTTGCCTTATTTCTTGTAACAGTTCCATCCTCATAGAGCTTGTTCCTGAAGACCCACTTGGTGCCAATTACTGATATGTCTAGTGGCCTGGGTACCAAGTGCCATACTGTACTCCTCTCAGATTGATTCAGCTCTTCTTGCATGGTAGTTACCCAGTCAGCATCTTGTAGGGCTTCATTAATGTTCTTTGGTTCAATTAAGGATAGGGAAGGCATCAAACGCACACAGATTTTTCAAGGAAGCTCTTGTTTTTATTCCGGATGAAAGATCTACTATTATGTTCTCAAGAGGGTGAGAATTCTGGTATATGTATGGTTTGAGAACTAATAGTTCACTTCTGGATAGTTCCATGTTGTTCTGTTGTTGTGGAACATGATCAGGGCTAGGAATCACATGTTGAGTTCCCCCTGTCATGTTGCTTGTGGTAGTTGGACCTGGTCCATCACCTGTTCCATCTTCCATGGCTGCTTCAATGTGTTCACTACTTCTCACCAGTCCAAGCTCCTAAACTTCTGGTTTCTGTCTCTCAGAAAGAGTTAGTTTCATAAAATATAACATGCACACTCTCCTCTACACACATAGTTCTTTTATTGTACACTTTATAGGCTTTACTATGTGATGAATATCCCAAGAATACTCCCTCATCACTTTTGGGATCAAATTTACCTAAGGAATCTTTGCCATTATTGTGCACATAGCATTTACATCCGAAAGCCCTAAGATGGGATATGTTGGGCTTTCTTCCTTTGAGTAATTCATAAGGAGTCTTCTCTACCAGTGGCCTGGTCATGCATCTATTGATTATATAGCACGCAATGTTTATTGCTTCTGCCCAGAAGTTGTGAGGTAGTTTGCTGGAAAGAAGCATGGTTCTTGCCATGTCTTCAAGAGTTCTATTCTTTCTTTCCACAACCCCATTTTGCTGTGGGGTTCTAGGGTAGGAAAAATTGTGATTGATAACATGTTCATCACAGAACTCAACAAATTTAGCATTTTCAAATTCTGTCCCATGGTCAGATCTTATTGATGCTAGTTGATGTCCTAACTGATTTTGAGTTTTCTTAATAAATGTGATAAACATATCAAACGCTTCATCCTTAGATGCCAGAAATAAGTTCCATGTGAACCTTAAGTAATCATCAACTAACACCATCACATATTTCTTACCACCTCTGCTCAGGGTTCTCATTAGACCACACAGATCCAGATGACCATGTCTTTTGTGCCACAGGAGGGGATCACTGTCCAACACACTAAGGCAAGTGAGTTCATTGTCAGACAGTATGGACAAGTTAATGACATAGATATTGTTCATTCTCCTTCCCTGCAACACAATCTTGTCAGTAAGCAGATTTATCACAAAACATTTTGTGGAGGTAAAAGCGACAAGATTACCTCTGTCACACAGTTATGACACATTGATTAGGCTATATTTCAAGCCATCTATCAGATAAACATGTTCAATTGAACGTGTGTCATCTTTACCTACCTTGCCGACCCCTATAATTTCACCTTTCTTTCCGTTTCCAAAGGAGACATTTCCTCATTTGAGGTTTTCAAGTGAAAGGAGTTGTTCCTTGTTCCATGTCATATTCTTAGATCATCAACTATCAAAAAACCAAATTAGGCTGCTTCTCTTCACTTGTACCTACAAAAGAAAATCAGGGATTAGTTTTAAGAACCCAAACTAGTTTGGGTCATTTTCTATGAGAGAAAGGATGAATCAGATTTTTCCTGGCCCAGTTTAGTATCCAGTTCTTCTTTTTAATGAATCTCTCATTTTTCTGACTGGCCTGCTCTTTTACAACACACTCATATTTGTAGTGGCCAGTCTTCCCACAATGGGTGCACATTTTATTTTCAGGGAGAGTGAGATACTTACTTTTGGAATCCCACTTAGGCAATTGACTCCCAAAACCAAGCCCTCTCAGGTTGCTACTGTGATTCTCTTGAAGCCAAGTTAATGCATCAGAAGACTTATTCCATTTGCATTTTCTATCAAATTCATGTTTGACTTTGTCAAGTTCTTATTTAAGAGATTTTATCTGTTCATCCTTGGCATACATTTTATCCTTTAGTTTTCCTAAGTATTCTTCTATCATTGCATGAGAGTGATCAACCATCTTTTTACTAGATCCTAGTCTTAACTTTAAATTTTCAGATTTTAGTTCTATGATTTCAGTTTCGAGTGGATGGACCTGGTTCATCAAGATAGTGTTTTTCTTTTCAGATTCACTGACCCTTATTTCTAGATCCATGCATTCTGCTTTCAGTATTGCACACGCTTTAGATAGTTGATCCTTCTCTTTGGTTGTTTCCTCAGAATCATCTATGAAGTCAAGTAGCAATTCAGAGAGTTTCTCCTTAGATAAAAACTTTATTTTGGTTTTAAGTTGTGAGATACTTACCTCTGGTTCTTCATAAGTTTCCTCATCAGATTCTCCTATTTCCATGGGAGCCTGATCTTCTATCTCACCATCCTCTGATTCTTCATCTGAACTTTCCCCCCAAGCAACAACCATAGCCTTTGTAGTGGTTCTCTTGGGTTGGACCAGTTCCTTCTTCATGTTCTTTCTTTCATATCTCTCTTTCCTCCATTCTACTTCCCACTGAGGGCAGGTTTTGATGAGATGGTCAGTTTTTCCACACTTGTAGCACCCCTCATTAGCTGGCCTTTATGGTGCCTTTGCCTTGTTGAAGTTTCCTCCTCTAGAGATGCCCTTCTTCCTCATGAGAAAGTTTGTAAATTCTTTAGTGATCATGGCCATCCCATCCTCCTCCAGATCTGCTCCTTTAGTGATCCTCAGTGCTAGACTTCTCTCCTTCTTTGGGGCATCCATCTTCATGGTTTGCCTTCTGAGTTCATAAGCAGTGATATTTCCAATTAACTCATCCAGTCTAAGGGTTGCCATATTTTTGGATTCCTGGATAGCAGTGATCTTGCTTTCCCAGGTGATAGGAAAAACCCTTGTCAAGATCTTCTCTACCTTGTCTTCTTCAAGTATTATTCTTCCAAGAGACTTGAGTTCATTAGTCAAGGTTGTAAACCTTGTGTACATCTCCTGAATAGTCTCTCCTTCTTTCATAATGAAGTTTTCATACTGAGAGTATAGTAGTGTACCTCTAGACCTTTTAACTTTAGGTGTTCCCTCATGAGCTACTTGTAGGGTGTCCTAGATTTCCTTGGTTGTTGTGCAGCTTTGGATTCTACTGTATTCATCAGGACCTAGTCCACATACTAGCCACTTCTTGGCCTTGGCATTCTTCTCACATTTCTTCAAATCTTAAGTCGCGCAGTCAGACCTAGTCTTGGGTACATCTACACCTTCAGCAGTCTTCTTCATTGTTGCAAGGGGTCCATCAGTGACTATGTCCCATAGTTCATAGTCCTCTCAAATAAGATGGTCCTTCATTCTATTTTTCCACCAAGAATAGTACTGGCCATTGAAGAGTGGTGGCCTTGCGGTTGATTGACCTTCCCAGTTCCCAGGTGGTGCACTCATCCTGATCTTTTCCAAGGTGTTAGCCTTTTCAAGGATAACCTGCTCTGATACCAATTGATGTTTTAGACTTCAATACTACACAATAGTATATGTTAATTGTGCAGTACCCAATTTTCGAGTGTTGTCTAATAAGAAGAACCTAGTTCTTCTTTGTGTACTACTTTCTACTGTTGCGGAATAATTAAAGCAGTAAAGTAAAGACACAGAGATTTTTACGTGGAAAACAACTGTCTCAAAAGGTAAAAAATTCACGACCTACTCCTTAGTAGGATTTGCTCAAACACTTCACTAAAAACTCTGAGCCCAACGGACTTACAAAATAAACTCTTTTGTAATCCTAGGACTAACTCTAATCCTCTTTGTATCAACTAACATCTAGCTAATTTCTACAGATTTCAAGCTAACTCTAATTGAACAATGTGTACCTATTACAATTTGCTTCTAAGAAATTTGAAAAGATACAATATTAAAACGCCTACTACAATCAACTAGACTCAATACATCAACTATGAAACTGTTTCTTCTAGTTGAACTGTAGCCTTCGCACAATACTTCTGCTTGAAAAATATCCTGAGAACTTTTTCTTTCCAGAACATGATTCAATTTTTTCTTTGTACGTGCACTCTTTCAACAGTAATACATTGAGTATTTTTAGAGTCAGTTGTTGAGTACATGATTCAGTTCTGATCCAACTCTACCTGGGTATACGAGTTTGACTATGACTCAACTTCCTTCTCTATTTCTGTCCTTGCTGAAATCAACTTCAATCTTCTTTATCAGTTTGCAACCTTTTCGTATTAGTAGACATCCTTTTAGCTCTTTGATACTCAGCAATCACTGATGTCTCCTATGCATGAATAATTCTTGTGCCAACTGTTTCGTTTAGATGTGTGTGATATGATGGACCTGGTTCAACTTGTCAATCTTCAAAACCCATTCAGTGACATGGGCCAACAAGTCTTTATGAGTACGCCAACTCAGTAGTAATAAAAATAAATCACAGTCCGAGAATTACAAAACACATTGTACAAATACACCAATTAACAAAAGCCAATAAAACACCAAGTCACCAAATAGTATAAATCAAATACATGAGTTCAAAAATAAGTTTCCAGAAATCCTTTTAAACAAGTGCAATATCAATATATCTCAGTAAAATTTTCACTGAAAACCAGTTTGAAAATGAAGTAAATCATAGTTCGAAAAATCAGTAAAAATCTTTATAAAACTACCCTCGGGCCATAATCATTTCCCGTAAAAATTTCTTTCAGTATTAGCCCATCAGGCAACCTCACAATCACTCTGCCCATCAAGCAACCTCACAGTTACTCTGCTCATCAGGCAACCTCACAGTCACTCTGCCCATCAGGCAACCTCACAGTCACTCAGCATAAGCCCCGCGGGCATCACTCATTAGGTACCTGCGCTCACTGGGGGGGTGTACAGACTCCAGAGGGGCTCCTACAGCCCAAGAGCTATAACAAGCCACATCATGGCATAAATCACTCACAATATTGGCCAGCATCTACACTCATATCATAACATCCTCACAATATAGGCCAGCAACCTCACTCACTCAGACACTTTCAATTTGCCCTTCAGGCCATAAATATATCGGGTTCTCGACCCAAAACAATGTTTCATTTTCAAGAAATAGTATCAAAATACTTCTAGTGTCAAAACAATTATCAAGAAAAGACTGAGTGAAAAATCATAACATATCAAGTGAGTAAAAATAGTAAAAACATCCCCCAAGGGGTAAACAGATCGGCACTAGGCCCCAAACATGGCTTACAACCCAAATCATATAAAATTATATCTATACCATTAAGTATAGGCTTAGAAATCGATTTCGCAACTCAATAGTTTCCTAAATAGGGAATATATCTCCAAAGTTTCAACCTTTGCATTCCAAAACCTGTGAAAAGGTGCAGAGTCCGAGGTTTTATACCCTCAGGACAGGATATAAAGACATTACTTACTTCAAACTAGCACGAAAGCTATTCCGCAATACACTTGCCTCTCGAATCACCTACCGAGTGCTCCAAATCTATAAAGATCAGACCTTTATCATCAAATTAAGCTTAAGGAATGAATTCCAGTTCAAAAATATCGATTTTAGCTCAAACCCCGAAATCTAAAACCCGACCCTCGGGCCTGTGTCTCGGAACTCAGAATGTTTTATACCAAAATGTTCTTCGTCATCTCACGAGTCCGTACATATAAAGAACGCTAAAATTTGAGTCTGTTTGACCCCTCAAATCGACCCCTAAAGGTCTCATAATCTCAAGCCCTAACCCCACTTTGTTCTACTGATTTTCATTAATTAAACACTGTGATTATGTTCCTTAATCACCTATAATCAAGTTTTAAGGTCCAAAATACTTACCTCAATGAAGAACAATTATTTCCCTTCTTCCAATCGCCTCAAAACCTCTCTTTCCGTAGAAAAATGGTGTAAAAAGGGTTAATGGTCGTGGAGGGTTTATTTTATAACTTCCCAGTTAACAATGCACTGCGATCGCGAACATAATGTCCGCAATCGCAAAGAACAAATTTTCCGCAGACCCTAAAATACTCTACGCAATCGCAAGGTTCCACACGCGACCGCGATTCACAGGACCTCATCCCCACGCGATCGCAACCCTGCACACGCGATCGTACTAAACAATGGACCCTCTCACCTCACGCGCCTGAAATCCCTACGCGATCGTGATCAAGTCCACGTGATCGCAGTGCTCGACCTGCTCAACCTCTACGATCGCGAGCACACTTATGCGATCGCAGAGGGTAAATCTTGCCCCCTCTCAACAAGCACTACGCGATCGCGACTCTCCTCACGCGATCACAATGAAGGAATTCCTGCTGAGTAAAAACCAGAAAAACCAGCAATTTATTCAAGCCTAAATGAGTCCGTTAATCACTCGAAATCAATCCCAAGCCCCTCGAGACCCCAAGCAAACATACTACACGTCACATATGATCATTCAAACTTAGTTGCACCCTCGGAACACCAAAACTAACATCAAAACACCAAAATCACGTCAGATTCAAGCCTAAGAAGGCTCGAACAAACCAATCGGAGATCTACACCTTCTACCATATAAAGCTTCATACGGGGCCATTTGAATACTATACTGGTAGCTGTTATTATATGCAAACTCCGCTAGTGGCAGACACTGATCCCATGAACCACCAAAATCAATCACACAAGCCCGTAACATATCCTCCAATATTTGAATAGTCTGTTCCGACTGCCCGACGGTCTGAGGATGAAATGTCGTGCTAAACTCTACATCAGTACCCATACCTCTCTGTATGACCCTCCAAAACTAAGATGTGAACTGAGTACCTCTATCAGAAATGATAGAAACCGTAACTCTATGCAACCGGACAATCTCTTTAATGTAAATACCAGCTTACCTCTCTGAAGTATAAGTAGTGCTGACATGAATGAAGTGCGCGGACTTGGTCAATCTATCCACAATGACCCAAATAACATCAAAATCCTTCGAAGTTCGTGGAAGCCCAACTACAAAGTCCATAGTAATTCGATCCCACTTCCACTCCAGAATATCTAACCTCCGAAGTAATCCACCTGGTCTCTGGTGCTCATACTTGACTTGCTGGCAGTTGAGACACCGTGGTACATACTTAACAATATCTCTCTTCATCCGCCTCCACCAATACTGTTGTCTCAGATCCTCATACATCTTCGCGGCACCCGGATGAATAAAATACCGCGAGCTGTGAGCCTCTGCTAATATCATCTCTCAAATCCCTTCCATATTGGGCACGCAAATACGGCCCTGCATCCTCATAACTCCATCATCACCAAAAGTCACATCCCTGGCATCACCCCGACGAACTCTATCCTGATGAACTAACAAGTGCCGGTCATCATACTGGCGAGCTTTAATTTGATCATAGAGAGAAGGCCGGGAAGCCATGCTAGCTAATACCCGCGGAGGGTCTGACAAATCCAATCTCACAAACTGACCCGCTAAAGCCTGAACATCAAGTGCTAACGGTCGCTCTGCTACTAAAAGGTAAGCTAGACTCCCCAAACTCTCGGCTCTGCGACGCAAGGCACCGGCCACTACATTGGCCTTTCCCGCATGATACAAAATAGTAAGATCATAATCCTTGAGAAGCTCCAACCATCTCCTCTAATGCAAGTTCAAGTCCTTCTGCCTCAACAGATACTGCAAGCTACGATGATCAGTGAAAATCTCACACTGTACCCTATACAAGTAATGCCGCCAAATCTTTAAGGCATGAACAATGGCAGCTAACTCAAGATCGTGCACTGGAGAATTCTTCTCGTGCACCTTCAACTGTCTAGACGTGTAGGCAATCACCCTACCGTCCTGCATTAATACTGCTCCCAAACCAACTCTAGAAGCATCACAATAGACTGTATAAGAACCTTAACCAGTAGGCAAAACTAGTACAGGAGATGTGGTCAATGCTGACTTGAGCTTCTGAAAGCTCTCCTCATACTCATCGGACCATCTGAATGGGGCACCCTTCTGGGTCAATATGGTCAATGGTGAAGCAATAGATGAGAACCCTTCTACAAAGCGATGGTAGTATCCCGCCAAACCAAGGAAACTCCTGATCTCCATAGCTAAGGCTGGTCTGGGCCAACTCTACACCGCCTCAATCTTCTTCGGATCAACCTGAATACCCTCACTAGACACCACGTGCCCCAAGAAAGCTACTGAACCAAGCCAAAACTCACACTTGGAGAATTTTACATAAAGCTTCTCTTCTCTCAACCTCTATAACACAATCCTCAAGTGCTGAGCATGCTCTTCCTGGCTACGAAAATAAACCAGGATATATCAATGAACACAATGACGAACGAAACGAGGTAATACTAAAACACACTTTTCATCAATTGCATGAACGCGGCAAGGGCATTGGTCAGCCCAAATGACATAACTAGGAATTCATAATGACCATATTTGGTCTTGAAAGTAATCTTCGGAATGTCAGAATCCTGAATCTTCAGCTGATGATACCCAGACCTTAAGTCAATCTTGGAGAACACCTTAGCTCCCTGAAGCTGGTCAAATAAGTCATCAATACGAGGCAAAGGATAACGATTCTTCACCGTAACCTTATTCAGCTGCCTATAATCAATACACATACGCATGGAGCCATCTTTCTTTTTCACAAACAATAACGGTGCACCCCAAGGTGACACGCTAGGCCGAATGAACCCCTTATATAAGAGTTCCTGGAGCTGCTCTTTGAGTTCTTTCAACTCCGCTGGTGCCATGCGGTAAGGTGGAATAGAGATAGGCTGAGTGTCGGGCACCAAGTCAATACCAAAATCAATATCCCTGTCAGGTGGCATGCCTGGCAGGTCTGCGGGGAATACATTCGGAAAGTCACGGACTACAGGAACAAAATCAACATATGGAGTCTCACTACTAACATCCCTCGCAAAAGCAATATAGGATTCACACCCTTTCTCAACCATACGATGGGCTGTCAAATAAGAAATCACTCTGCTAGGCACATGCTCTATAGACCCTCTCCACTCAACTCTCGGAACTCCGGGCATAGCTAGGGTCACGGTCTTAGCGTGACAATCAAGAATGGCATGACATAGTGATAACCAATCCATGCCCAGAATTACATCAAAATTAACCATACTGAGTAACATCAAGTCCACTCGAGTCTTCAGACCCCCAATAGATATAAGACACGACCGGAACACGCGGTCCACCACAATAGTATCGCCCACCAGAGTAGAAACTTGAACAAACGTAACTAAAGACTCACAGGGCATATTAAGAAAATGTGCAAAATAGGATGAGACATAAGAGTACGTGGAACCAGGGTCAAATAAAGCCAAAGTATCACTGTGACAAACTAAGATAGTTCTTGTAATCATCTCATCTGATGCCATAGCATCAGGCCTAGCCGAAAGTGCATAAATACGTAGCTGGCCTCCACCTGCTCGACCTCCCCCTCTAGGGCGGCCTCTAGCTGCCTGACCATCTCCCCTAGCTGCCTGAGTAGGTGGTGAAGTGACTAAGGCTGAAGCCGAGGGCTGAACCCTCTGCTGAGCTGAACTACTAGGACGATGGGGACACTGCCTCCACTCATGTCAGAACTCTCCACACTCATAACAACTACCTGGAACTGGAGATGAAAACTGATGAAAACCCCTACCACCATGATAACCACCAGACGAACAATGCATAGAAGAACCCTGATAGGATGATGCTCGGGCGGAGCTCTGAGTTGGAAGGGCACTAAAAGATGAACTTCCCTGAAGGGAATTGCGAGGACCCTTCCCCGAAGATGCACCACTGTAAGCTGGGTTAACTGGCTGTGGAGGTCTAAATAGATGACCTCTGTTGTGCTAAAACTGTCCTCTAGAAGGGGCACCACTGAAGTTACCTGCTTCCCGAGGCCTCTTGACCTCTCTCTCCTGACGATCCTGCCTACGAACCGACTCAATATCCCGAGCAATGTCAAAAACCTGCTCAAATGTACCTCCAAACACTCTCTCTCTGGTCATCAAGATCCAAAGCTGATAATTAAGACCATCTACAAACCTCCTAATCCTCTCCCTGTCAGTAGGGACAATCTCAGAAGCATGTCTGGCTAACTCAAAAAACCTCATCTCGTACTGAGTAGCTGACAACTCTCCCTTGCGCAAATGCTCAAACTGCCTACGCTGCTCCTCTCTGTGGGACTGAGGAACATACTTCTCCTAAATGATCGTGGAGAACTGCTGCCAAGTGAGTGGTGCTGAACCAACCGGCCTACACCTCTCGAATGACTCCCACCAAGTAAAAGAAGCACCCGCAAACTGAAATGTAGCAAACGAGACCCCACTAGTATCCAAAATACCCGCAGTACGTAGTATCCTCTGGCATTTATCCAGAAATCCTTGGGCATCCTCACCCTTTGTGCCGCTGAAAGTCGGAGGCTTAGGTTTGCTGGACCTCTCCAGTCTACGCTGCTCATCCTCGGGCATATTTGGAACCACAAAATCCTGAACTGGGACAACTGGCTACGCTGGGTCTACCCCCGGTGTCTGAATACCCTGCACAGCCTGCTCAGGTGTTCGGGCAGCTGGAGTCTGATTGCCTCCCCCGACCTGAGTTGCAGTGGCAGTAGCGCACATAGCAACTACCTGAGCTAAACTGGAACACACAATCAATATCTGAGCTAGGGTCTCCTGAAGACCCGGAATAGCAATAGGCACTGCCGGTGCCTGAGCCTGTCCCGCTGGAGCGCCATCGGCGGGAACCTGATCCTGAGCAATAGGGGGATCCTGTGGTACTACCCCGGCTGCTGCCTGAGCTGGTCCCCTACCTCTACCACGACCTCGACCCCTTGTGGGTCTAGATGGTGTCTGGTCACCTTGATCGGTATTGCGTGTCCTCACCATCTGTGAGAGAATGAAACAACATGAGTTTAGATTTCAAGAATCAATAGATTGGCACGAAAGAGTTCAAGAAATTAAGATTTTTCCTAAGAGCTCTGCAGCCTCTCGAAGATAAGTACAGACGTCTTTGTACTGATCCGCAAGACTCTACTGAACCTGCACATGACCGTTGAGTCCTATGTAACCTAGAGCTCTGTTACCAACTTGTCACCACCCCAAATACTAACAGGTCGTGATGGCGCCTATTGTGGAACAAAGCTAGCCAATCATCACATAACTACCCATTCGTTCGATTATAATAACTCACAATTCAATAGTAACAGCAAATGTAGAAATAATTAAATTCCATTTAAGTCTTAGCACCCCAATAATAGTCTAAACAACTCTAAACAAAACCTCCTAAGACTGGAGTCAACATGGTCTCAAGCATCTACAAAAGAACTAACTCTGCTAATCGTTTTAAATAAGTCTAGGAATGAAATGCTAAACTAAATAGCGAAGGGAAATGGAGAAGTTGTGGACGCTGGACAGCTACCTCGAAATCCCGTAAGCTGCTGCTACGAACAAGGACAACTACTGCTCCGGACCGTCACCTAATCTGTGCACAAAGGCACAGAGAGTCTTTATGAGTACGCCCACTCAGTAGTAATGAAAATAAATCACAGTCTGAGAATTATAAAACACACAGTACAGATACACCAATTCACAAAAGCCAGTAAAACACCAAGTCACCAGATAGTATTCATCAAATACATGAGTTCAAAAATCAGTTTCCAGAAATCCTTTTAAACAAGTGCAATATCAATTATCTCAGTAAAATTCTCACTACAAACCAGTTCGAAAACGAAGTAAATCATAGTTCGAAAACTCAGTAAAAATCTTCACAAAACTGCCCCTTGGGCCATAATCATTTCTCGTAACAATTTCTTTCAGTATTAGCCCATCATGCAACCTCACAATCACTCTGCCCATCAGGCAACCTCACAGTCACTCTGCCCATCAGGCAACCTCACAGTCACTCTGCCCATCAGGAAACCTCACAGTCACTCAGCATAAGCCCCGCGTGCATCACTCATTAGGTTATGCGCTCACCGAGGGTGTGTACAGACTCCAGAGGGGCTTCTACAACCCAAGCGCTATAACAAGCCACATCATGGCATAAATCACTCACAATATTTGCCAACAGACACACTCATATCATAACATCCTCACAATATAGGCCAGCAGCCTCACTCAGTCAGACACTCTCAATTTGCCCTTCAGGCCATAAATATACCGGATTCTCGACCCAAAAACAGTGTTTCATTTTCAAGAAATAGTATCAAAATACTTCTAGTGTCAAACAAATTATCAAGAAAAGACTGAGTGAAAAATTATAACATATTAAGTGAGGAAAAATAGTAAAAATAGCCCCTAAGGGGTAAACAGATCGGCACTAGGCCCCAACGCTTACAACCCAAATAATATAAAAATATATCTATACCATTAAGTATAGGCTTAGAAATCGATTTCGCAACTCAATAGTTTCCTAAATAGGGAATATATCTCCAAAGTTTCAACCTTTGCATTCCAAAACCCATGAAAGGGTGCAGAGTCCGGGGTTTTATACCCTCAGGACAAGATTTAAAGACATTACTTACCTCAAACTAGCCCGAAAGCTATTCCGCAATACGCTTGCCTCTCGAATAAACTCCCGAGTGCTCCAAATCTATAAAGATCAGACCTTTATCATCAAATTATGCTTAAGGAATGAATTCCAATTCAAAATATCGATTTTAGCTCAAAACCCGAAATTTGCTAAAACCAGACCCCCGGGCCCACATCTCAGAACTCAGAAATTTTTATACCGAATTGTTCTTCGTCATCTCACGAGTCCGTACATATAAAGAACGCTAAAATCGGAGTCCGTTTGTCCCCTCAAATCGACCCCTAAAAGTCTCATAATCTCAAGCACTAACCCCACCTTTTTCTACTGATTTTCATGAATTAAACACTGTGATTATGTTCCTTAATCACCTATAATCAAGTTTTAAGGTCCAAAATACCTACCTCGATGAAGAACAATGATTTCCCTTCTTCAAATCGCCTCAAAACCTCTGTTTCCGTACAAAAATGGTGTAAAAAGGGTTAATGGCCGCGAAGGGTTTATTTTATAACTGCCCATTTAACAATGCACTGCGATCGCGGACATAAGGTTGTGATCGCGAAGAACAAATTTTCCAAAGACCCTCAAATACTCTACGCGATCGCAAGGTTCTACACGCGACCGCAATTCACAGGACCTCATCCCCACGCGATCGCAACCCTGCACACGCGATCGCACTAAACAATGGACCCTCTCACCTCACGCGCCTGAAATCCCTACGCGATCGCGATCAAGTCCACGCGATCGCACTTCTCGACCTCCTCAACCTCTGCGATTGCGAGCACACTTATGCGATCGTAGAGGGTAAATCCTGCCCCCTCTAAATATGCACTACATGATCGCGACTCTCCTCACGCGATCGCAATGAAGGAATTCCTGCTATGCAAAAACTAGAAAAACCAGCAATTTATTCAAGCCTAAATGTGTCCGTTAATCACCCGAAATCAATCCCGAGCCCCTCGGGACCCCAACCAAACATACTAAATGTCACATATGATCATTTAAACTAAGTTGCACCCTCAGAACACCAAAACTAACATCAAAACACAAAACTCACATCGGATTCAAGCCTAAGAACTTCCAAAATTCTAAAATCCACCAACGACGCCGAAACTATCCAGAACAACTAAGATTGACCTGAAATTTTACAGACTTATCCAAAATGACATTATGAACCTATTCCAACTGTCGAAAATCCATTCCGACCACGATACCCTATTTTCCACTGCCGACCGGAAATCACCAAAAGCTAACTTTTGCCAATTCAAGTCTAATTCTACACCGGACATCACAAAAATATTCTGAACACACTCCTAAGTCCCAAATCACCTAACGAAGCTATCCGAGCCATAAAATCCGCATTCGAGGTCGTTTACCAATAAGTCAACTCTCAGTTGACTTTTCAAACTTTAAGGCTATTTTTTAAAGGCTAAGTGACTGAACTCCCACTACAACCATTCGATTTAAATCCTACCAACTCTAACACGTCAATAAAAGTATAACCAATCTATAACAAGTCAAATACCGTAATTATAATGCAATTTCTATGAAACGATAGACCGGGTCGTTATAATAAGGCTACCTTCTGCCTTCTGAGACTAAACGCTGTCTCCATCTGCATTCACATCTTGCATAAGGCTACCTTTCTGCCTTCCGAGACTAAATGCTGTCTCCATCCGCATTCACATCTCTACATAAGGCTACCTTCCTACCTTACGATACTAAACGCTGTCTCCATCCGCATTCGCATCTCTGCATAAGGCTACCTTTCTGCCTTCCGAGACTAAATGTTGCCTCCATCTGCATTGCATAAGGATACCTTTCTGCCTTCTGAGGTTAAACCACCTCCATTCGCATCTTGCATAAGGCTACTATTCTACCTTTCGAGACTAAACGTTGTCTCCATATGCATTCGCTTCTTGCATAAGGCTACCTTCCTGCCTTTCAAGGTTAAGCTCTACCTCCATCTGCATTGCATAAGGCTACTATTCTGCCTTCCGAGGTTAAACGCTACCTCCAATTTACTTTTCAAAAGCAACCACTGCCTCAAGCATTATTCATTTCACTTTCCTTTCGAGGTAAGCTCTGCCCCTTTAATTCGCAAGATTAAACTATGTCTTGCATCTTCATAGGCTGAACTATCGCCAACCTATCTGAAGGCGTCATCGTTCGGAGGCACTATCTTCATAGCCCGAGAACACCATGTCATGGACTGATGATCTCTTTTATCATTTTGCATATCATTATTCAAAGGCTTCATGGTTTGGAGGCACCATCTTCATGGACCGAGAGCATCATTTCATGGTCTGCGAATCCTGCATCAAGCAATCCATGGCCCAAGACATCATGGTCTAAGGACGTCATCCTTAACCATCCAATACAACATCCATGGTCCAACGGGAATTTGCATCATGTTTAAATTACGCACAATATATGCTTGTATTGTTCATTTGTAGGTAATCCGGCGAGCGACAGCCATCCTGACAGGAGTGGTCCCGCTCCAGTTCTCCCAAACTACCCTGTAAGTCGCTTAATCATCCAACGCTGTATGTTGCATTCGTTCTTGAAAAACTCCATCGGTATACTTCGCCGATAGCTCCTGAACTACATACGGCTTGATTCTTGTAAAACCAAGGACATGTAGGCAACTCATAAAGTATGGTGCGAACTAAATCTCTTCAAACCGTTTCATTCGGTCAAAATTGGCCATCATATCTTTGCCCGACAACTCTTTCATCCTTCCCGGGTAAAGAGGGGCAGTTGTTGATACCTAATTTTTCCTCAAATTATTTTCAAATTTGCATATATGCCTTGAAAATCACTTTTCATGATAACTGATATTTTTCCCATAATTTTACATATTTTATTAATTTCTTTTCCAATTTATTCAATATTTTTATTCAATAATTATATTATAAATAAATTCAAAATATTTCTCCAGCTCAATGTGTTATTTTAATACTATTAGGATTTAATTATTTTGCAAATTAGCCAATTTTGTATTATTTAGCTATAATTACAGCAATTTTGCAATTATGGCGTAATTGTACACTTTATGCTATTTTAATTTAATAATTAGTCATTTTTATATTTGATATTAGCTAATTACCTTAATTTTCATTTACTTATCATTAATTTCATTTTACATAATTATTGGCTATTTTATTAATTATTTACCTATTCTTATGGGTATTTAACTAATAGCCACTTTTAAAGTTTCAATTATAGCCTAAATTGAACCCTAATACCCTAACCCATCTGATTTAATTAATCCAATTAACCCATCCCAAAACCTAAATCCCTACCCGGCCCAATACCACGACCAATCTGAGCCGTTGATCAATTCAAATCAACGACCCAGATTAGTGTTACCATAATTAACCTAGGACTAACCCCCCGACCCCTCATTCTCACTCGGTCACCCATCTCTCTACTCTCTCTCTAACTCTCCAGCTCTCTAGAGACTTCCAGTCTCCTCTCTGCCTCCGATGAGGTCCTTCGTCTTCTCCGGTTGCCTCTTCACCAGAGACCATGGAGCATTCACCATCCTCAGGCCTCATATGGCTCCTTTACCCCGGTAATGCTTTCCCTAAGGCCCTCAAGGGACGAGGACCAGTATACTCACACCTTTGGCTTGTTCTCTTCTGTATCAGGCCTTCATGGCTCGACCTCCAGTAAGGTTTTCATTACTTTCCGGCTAGATCCGGTGATTTCTACACTAACTGTCTGTTTCTGGATCCTCCCTTTGAAACCCTAACTTCTAAACCTCTGATTCTCTTAGATCCTTAATAGATCTATATGTATTATGAGGTTTTTCCTATGTTCCATTAATGATTCCCCTATTTTCTTGAACGATTCTTCGTTTTTTAAAAAAAAAAACTAGGGTTCTTAAAACCCCTTTTAAACGATTTTCTTCCAAATTTGTTTTAGTATTATCTTGTGGTTCTTATTATGTTTGAACGTTTATTTGAGGTTTTTCCCCTTGTTGTCTGATTTTGTTAAAACCCTAGATCTTTAGTCGTAATCTTGGGTTCCGAGTTCATTTTACGATAGTATGTTTACTTGTTCTATTATGTTTACTGTGTTCTTATGAATACCCTGTGATTCCATGACTTTTACCCTATGTTTTCTTACTATCATTCATGTTTATTATGTGATCCTACTCTATCTTTGTTCATCAATGTCTCTGAATCTTCACTTCTCCTGCCTATATTATGTTTATTCTGTAATTCATGTTATGTGAATCCCTGATTCTCATGATTTTACGACACCCGACTTCTTAGGGTTTCTGATTTTTGTGAGTTTTATTCAGTTAGATCTCATAATTTGTGCTAATTTCTCCTAAATCAGTAATACTTTCTATTTGTGAGTCCCCGAATCCACATGATTAATTCTTCATTGATCACGCATGATTCTCTACTGATTTTGACTTGTGAAATATTTTTGACCTTATTCCATGGTCAATGCCGTTAACTGATTTTAAGCATTTTTCCTTAAATAAAGCATGATGAACCTAGTCTCTATTGTGTGTGATATACCTTATTGTACCTATGATGTTTCATTATTGATTATACTTAGCCTCATACGATTCTCTTGCCTTATTTTACCACTTGTCTATTACCGTTTGAGTTGGACTCCTTAATTAAAGGGAGTCCTTATACTAATTTGATTCTAACTGGTACTTATTTATATAATTACTATTGAACTATGATTCTTGCCTTATTCTCTACTTAGTTTTAAACTATAAATACACTACTCTTCTCATTAACGAGAGGGAATGAGTTAAAAAACTCACTCCCACTCAAATCTTCTCTGCTTTCTTTCTTGCTACTTGCTACTGTTACTAAATTAGCCGGCTACAAGCCAAGGCTAATTATTGCACTCTCCTGTTCCTCACTTTGTGTTTACCCTCTTTACTGATATGTTCTGATTTTAAATTCAAGTCCCAAAACCAATATGTTTCTTTTACTTCTTCAGTTTATCATGTTTGTAATCTGTTTCTATCTATGGTTTTGCTGCTCAACATGTAATTAACATATTTACACTACTGCTTCATCTAGCATGCTAGTTATGTCTAACCCTCTTAGGATATTCCTGAACATGTTTTACTTCCCCTGGTAGTCCATCTCAATGAGGTTCTACCCTGTTTTGAATGCTTGTCTACTTGTTGTCTAGTTTTGATATGCATCTACCTTTCCAAACTGATTTGTCACTCTAAGTGTTTGATTCTATGTTGGTTTTGAAAATCCATACTGTTAGTTATCCACAACCCATTAGCTCCCCCTTAGCACTTCTGACTCTATGCAACCATTAGCAATTCTGGAACCTATGACCTATTGACTGCTCTTCTTTGAAACTTCTATGTTTCTGCCTGTTATATGTTCACCATACATGCTCTACTTGTCCCTAATACCCAATGATCCCTGTGTGAAGTACTGTGATTTGGCTGTGCTGAATTTGTGGGTATTTAGTCTACTGTCTGTTAATTACCCTACTCTTGTTCAAAATATTTTACTACTAGACCCCCTTTCACACTTTTTATAAATTTCAACTGAGTCTTTCCAACACTGTTTCTTGTCAAAATCTTTTTCAAACATATGTCAAGCACTCTCACTTTACTCCTAAGTCCATAAGTTCTTCCCCCCAGTGTGAGCACTGCTTTGGGACCCTTGAGCTCCCTCTGAACTCTGACACACTGAGGCTGGCACTTCCACACTGCACACGTTCAGTTCTTGGTTACTAGGTTTAGGTGTGAGCATTGCCCGGGAACTCTTGAGGTCCTTAGGGAACTTTGACACACCCGGATTATGAAGGGCTGTGAAATACCATATGGCAATGAGGTTTGGAGGACTTGGGCCTATATGTAGGCTCTCTATAGTATATCTTCTTGTTTTTCTCTATTTCAATTATGTAATTCATAATCCTTGGTCTGTAATAACTTATTGTAAACAACTTTGGGGATGGATAGTGAAAAAGGGAGAAGGGATAACCATGAATGCTATAAGGGGTAGAAACTATGCTATTAGGCTTACATTACATGTGTGTGCAATAGGAATCATGCTTCACACTAGAAATCATGCTTTTAGGACTTCATGAATCTGTTTTCAACACTTTGCCTCAATGTTGTTATGTCACTTCCTGTTCAGTAAATAACAAAACATGTTTCCGTGTGATTATGTTCATGCATTCTTTATCTGAATACTGCCTTAAACGAGTATTAAAAAATATGCACTTTACCATGTTGCACGTAGAAGTCCTGTGTTAGGTAAGCAACTAATAAATTGTCACTCTTGCATACTCTGAAACCATGCCAAGCTACCATGTATTTAAGGCTTTCATGTTTACTGCTTTAACAAACAGCATGTCTCTAGTTTATGTTCACGCCTACCAGTTAGAAATCCTACTCCCAAGATAATAAAATCAATATAAATTGTTGTTCATGTGCATTCAAAATCATGTCCAATACTGTGACTGCTTGGCATTTAGATAACCTGTTTTTTTTAGGAATTCTGCATATAAATCATCCTGCCTTGTATGCGCATTAGATATCATGTTATAGGATTTCACTCGCTCAATTACACTTAGTCTAACTATTGATGCATGAAAAAGGGCATAAAACAGTTTTACTCTAAACAACCGGCAATAATCATGTATATTCACAACACATAGAACACATGTTTAGGCACATAATTCACAACAATTTTTCTTAATTATGGTAACTATTATACACTGTCCCGCGCCTAGGCAAGCCTTAGGTGAATAGATTAATAAAAATGGAAAGTTGTCTGTGTGTATATTGCTTAACGTTTAACAAGTCTTAAAATCAGTAGGAAAACCGATTAGGGCCTGTTTCTAAGTTACAAAAGCAAGTATGCATGCCTGTTTATTCTCTAAACTCACTTAGACACCATGTCTTAGGTTCTGAACTATAATACTGCCCTTATATATGTTTGAGTCGTGCTAATTATGTGCATTATCTGCAGAGGTAAATTTGAGCCTATTATGTGCTCCTATGTGTTCCCATTTACTGCAGTCTCGTGTGTTCTTTACTTGTCGCTTTAGAATTTTACCTTTTAAACTTGAGGGTCTGCCTTGTACCTCCCTTTAGGATAGTAGTCCTAACCTCCTCCGGGACTAATAGGAAGGGACGGGTAATAGCACGCAATAGAGTTAGTGACCAACACACGCTTTAATTACCGTCACGGGGTGGGAAAGGGTAGAATATGGATATAATGACCGGTGCACTAATACAACGTGTAGCCCCTCTTCGAGGAGTGATTACCGGGTATTGTACTTATGTGATCCATATTATTACAAACCTAGGATGTCCTTTACTTTAATGTTTAGATTGTAACTCGTTTTAAAAAACATAGCCTTTCTATAACTTTTTTTCAAACACTTGCATGCTTAAGATTTAAATCCCCTCTTATCTTAGACTTTATTTGTTTGTTTGCTAATTCTACAAATTCACAAAATTATTTGGCCGAGAACCACACATGTGGATCTTGAGGGGTGCCTAACACCTTCCCCTTGGGATAATTTCAATCCCTTACCCTATCTCTGGTTAACAACGTAGTTGTAAATGAACCCCTAGGTGCCCTAACGCACCGTTAAAATTATTAGGTGGTGACTCTCAAAAAATGCAAACCCCTTTCCCAAAAGGAAAGAGTTGCCTCAACCCAAATGTCCTGAACCCGACCTCCGCGAGGAAAGAGGGGCGCGACAAGCCTCCACTTCAAACCAACATGATAAAAAAGAGAGTGTGCCACTTACACACGAAATTCCATTTCTTAGGGAATGGTAAGAATTCCGCGGGGATGATGTCGGTGGTCTGCACTTGGACAAGTTAGCTCATCCATCCTCGACCTTCATTTTCCTCGGCCGTGGCGATGGAGGATCGGGTGTTCCGACGTTGCAGGGTAACCAAGCCTCTACAATGCAAAGGCCGGTACCACCCGATGAGGTGGTCAAGGGTAAACTCGTGCTCGGCCGTTTCCACAAAGAACTTTATCATCAGTACAATCCTCTATAATGACGGATGAAACTGCGCTAGGGTGACCTGTTACCTCCGACAGAACTCGAGAATGATTCTATGAAGGGGGCCCAATGTAAAGGGGAACTTGTGCACGTTCAGAAACCCTTCCACATAAGTTTTAATGTCCTCCCCCACATAAGGGACCTGCAGTACCACCTTTCCTTCCCATCCGCAGTCTCTCTTCATCGCCTCGAGATGTTCCTCTCCTATCGATGGTATGGCCCTCGATGAACAGCCCCGATGGCCCTGAGTATTGGAAGATCTCCCTAACGTAGAGCCATCCTTCGAGGCAAAGAGTCCTATAATATCTCCGAGTAGAATATCTTCGCAAAAAAAATTAGAAGGCAAAGAGAAAACCCTTATATTCACAAAAATACATTTACAACGTTGTATATTTACAACGCTACTCCAAGGAGCTGATGCACAAAAGGAAAAAAAAGAAAGAGAAAATAACAAAGCATATCTACTCCTCACCCTCGCCGCCGGCCGAGCAGCTGACGGAATCACTATCGAAACTCCCATTCGATGAGGATGTAGGAGCCGTCTCTTCTTCCAAAACCCTGGATTCCTCGACTTCAGCATAGAGATCGATACCCTTGGAAATCGCCTCTTAGAGCGCCTGCCTCTTAGCTTGGGAACGAGCATGTTCGATGGCCCGAGTCAGTTTCTATGCAGCCTTTTCAGATATCTCCCTTGCCCGATTATTGGCAGCAACAACATATTTCTTATACAAATATACATGCTCATAGGCCTCGTACTTGGCAGAAGATAGTAGAGCTACCTCCTCTTAGGATTTTTTGAGAAGTCCCTAGGTCGACGTCAAGTCACCTCGCAAGAAGTCCCTCTCCAAGACTACGACCTCAATCCGCTCCTTCAGCTCAAGGGTCTCTCCATCCTTGACTTCACCCTCTTCCCGAAGCTTCACCACTAGATCATTCGTTTGCTCTATCTGCGAAAAGAAATCAAGTTAGTAAAAGCTAGCTTGTGGAAGCACGAAAACGGACCCGCAAATGCAACAATAGCTGCTCGTTGAAGCTGGCCCGAAGTGCCTGTAACTCATCTTCCTTTCGGGCTAAGAAAGTCCTCAACTCTTTTAGCTCAGAAGTAAACTTATCGAGCTCCCCTTAGCGGCAAGTGATCTCGTCGTTTAGCTTGGAGAAAATTTGGCCATACACTTTCTTGGCCTACAATACAAAGGAAGACGGTTAAACGAGCAGAAGTAAGAATTCAGAGCAACGAACAGTGTACCTGCAAAATCACATATTTTAGATGTCTCTCCGCCTCCTCGAAGGTGGCAGGGGCGTTGGGGTCGGTTTCCTCTTCGACACCATCAAACAAACCCTTGAATGTGTCGTCTTCCCCCCGAAAAGATGTCTTCATCGGTGGCGCCCCTGTTGGGGGCATCCCTTATCTCCACATGGGAAAATGAAGGGCCCAAATTAGAGTCGCCCCCAACATAAATACCGAGCCCTTCAAACTCGTCAAAACGGGATGTGCCATGTCCTGATAATGGCTCGGGGACTGTACCCGAGCCTTCGTAGAAGGTCCTCTCCGAGTGTGGGTGGGCAGCATCGGCCATCTCAGACTTGGCGGCCCTCTGATCAGCGGCCTTAGAAACGACCACGTTCCGCCGTGCCCTCTGCGCCAAAGGGCGGTCATCCTCATCTTCATCTTCATCTTCGACACTAGGGCTTGCAGCAACAGCCGAAGTCGAGACCACAGCTTTGTCCTTAGACTTGCGGGTCTTTGGTTTCTTGGCCTTAGGAGATTCCACCGATGTCTCTTTTCTCATTTTCTTGCCCCCGTCGGGTTTTGAAGCACCCTCTTCACCTGGAGGGGGCGGACTCATCAACAGGGTATCACCAAGACTTGCATATGAAGGATATATCAAACCTTTTGCTTCGAAGAGAGCTCATGTGAGGTTTGACGGGAAAGAACTTACTGTGATTCTTGGCCTGCCATCTCGTCTTAGTAAAGCCGCGCCAAGATCGCTCATTATATGGAAAGGCATAATCCATTTGTTTGACCCACCCTGAAAGATCCTGAATGGAGTCGGGGTACCAAGTAGTAGCTGCATGATCAAAAGAGGTTAGTTCAGAAGGAGAAGCATGGGCAGTAGGAAATATCCAATGGGGTGGTACTTACGTGCGATACTCCACTCCTCTGGGAATGGCATCCTATCGGTGGGGATGATATCATAGGTTCTCACTCAAACGAACCTGCTCATCCACCCCCGATATCTGTCTTCATCAGTGCTTGCAAAGAACGTCTTCGCAGACCGATTCTGAAGTTTGATTAAGCCTCCTCGTAAGAGACGGGGGATGTACAACCTTAATAAATGATCGAGGGTAAAGGTCATACCCTCAATCCGATTGGAAAAGAATGGAAGCATATACACTATCCTCCAAAATAAAGGGTAGACCTGACCAAGTGTCACCCGGTATCGGTGACAAAAATCGAGGATCACCCGGTCCACTTGTGGGGACGAGGATTCGACAGGGCCCAGGGTAAATGAGTACGTGTAAATGCTAAGGAAGCCCTCTTTGTAAGTCATAATATTCTCCTCAGCATTGGGGATTTCAACTTGAACTGCCTCTCCCCAGCAGCAATCTGTTCTTACTCTTTATACATTAGACATAACACTGATATACCTAGACACGGGCTCACGCCGACCCGGTGTGTTAGGAGGTTTGTCGATGGTAAGATCAGAAACTGTTTTGAAATCATTGTGGACACATTGCTCGATGCTCGGTGGTTTCTTTGTTTTATCCTTAGACGGGCGAGTGGGGGAGGAAACACCTTCTTTGTGAGGTACTGTCTTAGAAGTTTTGGCCATGACTGTATCAAAGCCTTTGAAAAAAAAGACGCAAGAATAAGCACAGGAAGGGAGTAAATGTAGGAAAACTTGAAAGGTAGCTCAGAAAATTTGAAGATGGCTGTAAAAGTATGGATTGCGTGCGAGTATGGTATTTATAGAGATCGTGGGGGAAACACTGGAAGAACGGAAAGGTCAAACCTTTGGCTGGTTGTGGGTTTTTGGGTAATCATGCTGATGGCGACCCCTGTGCTGCTTTTTTAAGCAGGTCATTAAATGCTATGACAAGCTGAAGCCATTGCGGAAACCCCGAAGGGTTGAGCATTTGAGAACATTTCTTATCATTCTACTCTAAGAAACGTGGGGACTATCTATGTACGGCTAAAATCGGGGAGACCAATTTTATGTTTGTTGTAGCATTCGGTAGCTTATTCACATAAGATTCGAAGTATAGCCTGGGGTCTGACCTCGAGCATCCCTTGCGCTCGACCTCGAGGAAGTACAGGTTCAGGATTGGCATAGGTTAATGACACAAGGACTGAGGCGACCAACTCTGTAATAAAGTACGAACTCGTACTCAGACATTAAATAGCCGTATCAATCGCAAATCTTTGTAATAAATGATAGTGTACTATGTTGGAATTTTCTCTCCTATATAAGGGGACCCTTATTGTTTTTGGCACACATGACATTCAATACAAGGAACAAGAACATTCTCTGCTCCTTTATTCAAAACATTCCCTATTGTCTATATGTTAGGTTATTTACTTATATTTATTGTATTTCATTGATTGTTCTTCATTCGTTGCCCATTATTGATCATAAATAGCACACCTCGAGACTCATTAAATTGTTATAGCTTTTCATCGGTCGTCGGGCACTAACCCGAACCTCGGTCTCGAGGATCCGCTTTGGCTAGCTTCGAACCACCGATCAGAGGCCGTTCAGTTTGCTTGTTTCAATCACACTTAGCATCTGCAGCTTAACAACTAGCATTAAAATAAATTACATATTTTTAGAATCACACAATCAAATACAATTGTAATTACCATTTTCACGGTAAACATACTTCACAAGATCAGAAAGACTGAAAAACATCTTTTTTCAATGACATGATGTTATCATATGATTTACTACTTTTTTATAGGAACGGTCACTTGGAAATGTTAGTAGTCAGGAATCAAGTATTACTTCAATCTAAATCACGTGTTGCAGCTGCACTGCCAGGTCTACCGTAAAGGTAGGAAAAGGTCTAGACATTGTTGAGTCAAACAGGATTTGCAACAACCTATAATAGTAGATGACTTGATCACCAAAAAAATTTGGGCAACTGTAGAGTACAACAGAATACAGATAATGAGGCAACCTTAATAAGCAGCAAATGAAAAAAATATGCCAGAACTGAAACTTTTGATTACATGTTGGAAAGGCATAATTCTTTTGTCATTTTATGCACATACTAGAGAGAAATAAACATATTACCCCATATTTTGTATATAAAATTCTTTTGGTTATGATTATTTATTTTGATTTAATATGGAGCACTTTGTCTACTAGCACGATCGCAATTTCAAAAATGATGTCGGCTCGTGCATTGCACGGGCATCACTTCTCTAGTTACACGGATACGTTTTTTTTTATATGATCGTGAATGTTATGAAAGCCATACCATAGATACTCATATAGGAATCTTTTATTAATTTTAAGAACTCATATTATGTTTCCGTTATAAAAATGATATGATGATGTCATGAGTACCAAGATTTGTGGAAATAACCGAAAAAGCAATCAATGCCAAAGTTTGAAGTTATGAATGAGGTTGATAGTGCCGCATATGATTGATGTGCCGAGATATTACACTAATTTTTCTACCATTTGCATAAACTTTTTTAATGTCCTTTCCACACATATTATGTTATTTTGTGTCTTTAGCAATTTGGAGATAAAGTATCAAGAATTGCCAAAAGTGAGAAAAAGACTACTTTTCAAAGGTTTTGCTGACTGTAGAATAATTTTATGGATTGCAAAATGGGTCACAAATTAGAACATAAAGTGTGAAAATAAATCAGAACTTTGCTATGACTTTTTGCTGACCGCTGAATAATATTATTAATCGCAGAATGGTTTTGCTGACTGCGAAGTATGCCGCGGATTGAATCCGAAGAACATAGATTGGTTTTACTGACCACATTATAGTTTTTCCGATAAATTAACTGGGCAGAAGATTGGATATACTAGCCATGGAATGGATACGGTGATAGCAAAATGGACATGAAATTTAATAGAACAAAATTTAATAGAAGGGACCAGTTTCTCCACCTTCAACCTAGGCCGCTAAAGGGGGGAAACCTGCAGCTAGAGCTCGCCCTAGAAAAGGGGGCCAGATAGGTGGAGGTTAGACCGGTGGTGGTCAGGCTCATTTCTATGCTTTTCCGTGTAGACCCGAGGGGATGGCCTCATATGCTATGATCACAAGTATGATTTCAGTGTGTCATAGAGATGCTTATGTGTTATTTGATCCAGGGTCTATCTATTCATATTTTCCATCACATTTTTCTCCTTATTTGGACATGTTTGATGGTTCTCTTGTATTCCTGTTCATGTATCTACACTTGTTGGTGATTCTAGTGGATCGTGCATACTGTCTGATGTGGTTACTATTGGAGTTTAAGAGACTAGGGTTGATCTTCTATTTCTAGATATGGTAGATTTTGAGGTGATTTTGGATATGAATTGGCTATCTCTGTATAATGGTATTCTCGATTGTCACGCTAAGACACATTGGCTATGCCGAAACTACCAAGGTTAGAATGGAAGGGTTATCTTGGTCATACCCCTAGTATAGTGATCTCATTTCTGAAGTCTTAAATAATGGTTGATAAGGGGTGTTATGTGTATCTAGCTTTTATTATAGATATTAGTTCTAAGACTACAACTACTACAGATTAAGTCCCAGTAGTGAGGGACTTCCTAGATGTGTTCCATGCAAACAGACCGTGCATGCTACCTGTTACACCCCATATTTTTGTACCTAAAAGTATGTCGTAAGTCAATTGATGTAAGCTCGGAAATAATATATTCTTTGAAAGTATATAAAGTGATTTAATTTTGTTACACCTTGTACTTCAGACGTCACTATCATTATACCATTATCTAATGTAAAACCCAAAAAGGGCGAAATCCTTCTACAAGGATAAGAAAGGTTTATCGAAGTATTTAAGTAAGTTAAGATGAATATGAGACTTTTAATCATTATTTAAATGAGTTTAAAGTCATTATATGACTACATATGATGCTTGGATATGAAGTATAAAGTTTGCGAAAAATCGACTAAGGATTTGCCTTGTAATGAAGTGTTTTGAGCCATACATTTCAAGTGTTATATGAAGTCTTTTTCGACATGTCATATAAAAAATTAAGGTTTTTAACCTAGTTTTCAATGGTCCAAACCACATATTCACATGACATCGGGGTAGAGAAATATGGATTTGTAAAGTAGGTCGCCAAGTCACGTCGCCCCACTTTGAAAAAACTGGCGGTTTATAGGCCAGGTTGCGATTTAGTATTATCCCAATCTATTGATAGTTACAAAGAGATATTTTTATGTAATTAAATCTCCATGTGTCTATTTTCTAATGCTGAAAACCGTTTGTCAATTATCAGAGTAGAGAGATACAAATGTCCGAAGTTGCACTGCTCAAGCTGCCAAGCTGGGAACTTACCCACCTGCTTTGAGAATCGAGGCGGCGGGATAATAAGTGGTCTTATCCCCTTATATCCCGTAAAATATATAGAGATTAGTTACACCAAAATACTCTCAAGCTCTCCAAGAACTGGTCCAAGATCCCAAGAACCAAACTCAAGGAAAATCAACTCAAATCATCATCAAATGTGTAAAAAACTAAATAAGAATGCTTATGTTGTGGTGTTATTGAGGGCTATTGTGAGTTAATTTGAGATAGGGTTTCTAGTTGTAGCTGCTTTCAAAGGTATGTATAACATCTTCTTGATTGTGCCTAAGGTTATTCTTGCGTTGGTTATGTTATTTGAGTGAAAAAGAATAAGATAGCACTTGAAATAATATGGGATATGGTTGTCTTTTTGGTTGAACTGTTTTGTGGCTAAACATATGGTTTGTGGTGGCTTGAAATTGTGAGAAATTATTTGATAACATTGTGGCTGTTTTTGTTAAGCTTTTCTAGATGCTAATTAAGTTGATTGAAGAAGAAAAGATGAAAAACAAGTGATTTACGATAAATATTAAGGTGCTAGACGTATGGGACTTTTTTGGAAGGCATTTTGTTGATGTTTTAAACTAGAAATAATATGGTACGTATTAGTATGATGTTCTGATGGTGGTAAACTAATTTATGGAATAAGAGTTGGATTTAATTTGTATCTTGTTATGAGTAAAAACGAGTTTGTCGCTCAATATGATTGTTAAGATAATCAGAGAAACTCATATTGGATTATATTGTTGTTGTTGCTATTGTTGGCTATTGTTGTTGTTATTGGGATGTTGATAACCCTTAGTAGTCTTTGGGATGTATTAGAAATAGGGGAGTTCCCGATTTTCCTTAAGCGATACTACTAGTCAAATACGATGGTACGACATTATATGTTAACGAAACTATCATTTCACTTGTTGTAGATGCAAGAAGTTGTGTTGACCTTGGTTGAGTAATAAGGAAGAGATCACACAGGTATGTTAAGGCTATCCCTTCTTTCCTTTTGGCATGAACCATATGATACAATAAAACGATCAAGCACAAAAGTTTCACAAATGATTCTCTTCTTAGAAGTATTAGGCCGCCTATGTTCTTGATTCCCTATTTGTCTTACTATCATATTGTCTATTAATGGGTCTCATGACATTCTGAGAGATCTTATTGACTTACTTCTTATGCCTTGCATTCATTTATACATATATATTGACCCATGACCAGATGGCGTTATATACGTGTATAGTATATGTATATGGGGTATGGGGAAAAGTTATGGCGTTATATACGCATCACCACCTGATCAGTTGGTAAACGTTGATGATTTTTTCCACAAAGGCCCATATGATATGATTGGTGTTTACCTCTAAATACAAGTAACAATTAAACTTGTATTATGGTTTTAAGGATATGTGATCTGATTCAATATCAATTGATAAATGAAGAATTGAATAAATGAATTGAAAGATAAAAATAAATTAAACCAGTATTGTAACAATATGTCGACCTACATTATGAACATGCTCGAGATCAGATTCTAAGAACAATAGTAAAATGTAAGAAAGTAAGGAGCATCATATTATTATTTCTTAGTGAATGTGTATGTGTCACATATGAACGGGGTTCCTCTTGTTACGACCCATATTCACGTACGTTAGTTCATACCATAAGTTAATAGACCTAAATCCAAGAAGATATTATCTTTGGTATGAAGGGGTTCCTCTTCATAAGTCTTGAAGTCAAACGAGTTATGAAACAAAAGTCGACAAAAGTTGTCGCAACTTATGTTCATAATTTTACTTAAACTTTATGTGAAATGTGATTAAGCTTTTCTCCCACTCTACTTGGAATTATAGGGTGATCAACCCACCAAATTGAAGATCTATGAGTCTAGTTTCCAAATCATTAAACCATTTATCAATATGACATCATAGTAGACAGATATAGGCATTGTTGCGAGACTACACAGGCTGCTAGGTGACAAGTAGGTATGTCACCTACTTGGTTAAATAATAGCCCAAAAATATGCAATTTCGGGTCGGCCAAAGAGCCCATTTAAAGGGTTATCTCCTGAAATATAACCCTAATTATATATCACAAATAACCATACCTAAACCCCTGTAAACTTCCTCCGAAAAATTATCCACAAACCCTAATTGATTTTCCCTCTCTTTCATGTTCTAATGGGGGGGTAAAACCTAGAGTTTGAAGAACCAAGGGAAGGGCTGAGTTATCCAACAATTAAGGTATTTTTACTGATCTCTTTAATCCATTTTCTCTGATGTAAATTCATGGCAATTAATTCTATACTTGTAAGAACTTACGGGACGGTGATCGGAAGTTGTGAGTTCGAGTTATTTACTTGTAGCATACTGTTTTGTGGACTGTTTTGTGTTACTGTTGGGCTGTGTGTGTTACTACTATTTGGTGGATCTTTTGAGGAGGAAGGGTGTGGAGAAACACCATATAGATTTAGGGTTTTTGGCTGGTCGTTCGCCGTAACATTTCCAGGTCGTTTGACACGACTACGATGGTCGTCTTATGTATGAAGTTAATAGGTTGTGTGTGGACTGTTTAGGTAGGCTCAATATGATTATTATTGATGTTTTTTGGGCTGTTTGGTGATTGTTTTGACTTGTGTGAAGTCATATATATAGGGGAGGTACTGCCCATTTCATCGTAAAATATGTTATGGTCGATACATAATAGTTACGACACTTAAACGATAACGATAGTGTCGTTTCTCTTATTGTAGATTAAGGAGTCGTGACATTTGCATATCTTGAGGTTGGAACAATATATAAAAGGTATGTGAGGCTATCCCTTTCCTTCTTTTGTACGACTCCGATTGTACATAATGCAATGGACGAGCTTCCAAAGATACTCTACTCTTAGAAGCTAGCAGTACTTACATTGTTTTCCGTCTTATGGAACAACTGATGTTGAAATTGCTCCTCTTATTCTTATGTTATCAACATTGTTGGTACTTCCTGATTCTTATAAGATTCTTGATGAAGAGTTAGTCCTAATAACGTGTACGGAGAATATCGACCTCATGTCACTCCGAAAGGTTCAAAATATGATTCAAATAAGTCCTACATGCATTATATATATGTATCTATTTTACTCTACCGAGCCGCGCTATAGTCGAACGGGTATGACACCTATTGTGCAACCACTGATCGGTTGGGTTTTACCTAGCTCCACGTGGCCGGGTATGTTTTATCAAGCCTATTATGGCCGGTATGATATGATGATGATGAAGCCCACAGAGGCGTATGTTTTTAAAAGTTTATGTATATGTATCTATGTATCACGCATTTCATGCCAGTAGCCCTCAGAGGTACCCAAATGTTACAGGTTGTATATTCTCTATCCCTGTTTACATTCAGTTCTTACTTATGCTTTCATGCCTTACATACTCACTACATTATTCGTACTGACGTCCTTTTTATTTGTTGAGGATGCATGTCTTGCTGCAGGTCCTGATAGATAGGTAGTCACAACTCCCCCACCACAGTAGGCTTTCCAGTTCAGCGGTTATTGGCGATATCCCTTCTCCGGACTTGCCGTAGTCTTGGTATGCATTTTTGTTATAGATATTATGGGTATGTCGGGGACTTGTTCCGGAAATGTTGCAGCACTTATTCTCCTTTAAAGGCTCATAGACAGGTTTCAACTCATGTATAGTTTGGTATGCCTTGTTGGCTAATTATTGTTGTATAGTCTTTCATGGCAGCGTTGGAGCTTGTACCTTATATGTAGTTTCTTGGAAATCTTCTTATCCCATGTGATGTATGTTCATGCCATTATCTTTCATTTTTGATTGTTCATGATTCATATATACCGTTTATATTGATCTCGTCGGCCTTTAGAAATAATAAAGAAGGTTAGATAAAATGTACCTTGGTGCTCGGCAAGTATGGCCTGGGTGCTAGTCATGGTCCTCCAGTTTGGGTCATGACAAACTTGGTATCAGAGCAGGTCTGTCCTAGGGGTTGTCTATGAGCCGTGTTTAGTAGAGTTATGATTATGGATGTGTAGCGCGCCACATTTATAATTAGGAGACTACATGACATCTAGGGTTGTTACCTTCTTCCTGAATCTTAATCGTGCATAGAGTTGAGTCTTTAGTGTTTGTATCAATATTAACCTTGTTTTCTTTCAGCGATGCCTTCGATTAGGAAGCAAACGATTAGTAGACGACTTGATATAGGTGCGAGAGAGGGTACCAATCAAGTGTCTCAAGCCAGATCAGGCCAAAGTGAGGATCAGAGTGAGATGTCGTGTCATACCTCTTCTACTCCGTATCTTCCAGAGGATATTAGGAGTCACCCAACACCACCAATTCCTTCATCTAGCTCTACAGACCAAGATATGCGGAGTGCGTTGCAGTTGTTTACCAGCTTGGTAAATACCAGTGCTGTTGATAAAACTGATAGTACGAGAGTTCGTCATTTTATTAATCTAGACCCTCCAATGTTTACCGGATCAGACCCCAAGAAGGACCCCCAGAGTTATATTGACCAAGTTCATCGTACACTACAGGTTATGCATGCTACAGATATAGAGGAAGTAGAGTTGGCTTTATATCGGTTACGGGATTTAGCAGTTTTCTGGTATGATAGTTGGGAGAGATCCAGGGGTCTGAACGCCCTTCCAGCTGGGTGGAAGGAATTTTCTGAGGCCTTTCTTCGTCACTATTTGCCAGTTGAGATACAAAGAGCTAAAGCTGATAAGTTCTTGAACCTTAGACAAGGTAATATGAGTGTGCGAGAGTATAGCATGCAGTTTGATTCTTTAGCAAGGTATGCTCCTCATATGGTGGTCGAGATGAGTGATAGGGTGCATATGTTCGTGAATGGGTTTGGACCACATCTGATAAGTGCACGACAATCTCCTTGGTGGAGGGCAAGGATATTTCCCGTATTCAGGCTTATGGCCAGACCCTACAGGATCGTAAGCGCAAACAAAGGGCAGATAGGGAGCAAGATAGGGGCCAGCATAAGAGGGCGAGATTTGTAGGGTATTCTCATGACTTCAGAGGTAGTGTTAGGCCCTGGTTTTCGAGGAGTTTGGAGCCACCTGTAGCTAGTGCTCCTTCACAGTTTCAGAGGCCTCGGTATGATCGATTTACCTATTCTGGTCCAGATCAAAGTTCGCGGGCATCATGTTTGCAATATCATAACGATACTAGTCAGAAGAGACTCCCAACACCCTGTTGTGATCAGTGTGTCAAGGCCCACTTTGGACTGTGCCGTCGAGGTTCTGATGCATGCTATTCTTGAGAGCCGCCTGTCCATATGATGAGTGATTGTCCTAACAGAGAAAGTGGCGGTATGGCTCAGCCAACTAGATCTGTGTCTGGTTCTTCCTCATCAGTTCGACCTCCAGCACGGGGTTTTCAGCACTCAACAACTCGTGGTAGAGGTAGTGGTGAAGTGCCGAGTTCGAGTGGTGCTCAAAATCGAACCTACGCTTTAGTAGGTCGGCAGGATCTTGAGTCATCTCAGGATGTTATTACAGGTATATTGTCTGTGTTTTCTTACGATGTATATGCGTTTATTGATCCGGGATCTATATTATCATAGTTTACACCTTTTGTGGCTAATAAGTATGGCATTGAACCTGAATTGATAATTAAACCACTTGTGGTATCTACTCCGATAGGAGATTCTATGATTGCTAGAAGGGTATATAGAGGTTGCACAATGATGATTTGTGGTCCTCAAACCTCGACGAATTTATTTGAATTAGAAATGGTTTATTTCAACGTGATAATGGGAATGGATTGGTTGGTCTCATGCTATGAAAATTTTGATTTTCGTACGAAGATGGTTAGGTTTCAATTTCCTGATGAACCCATCATCGAATGAAAAGGGAACATTGCTAAGCTCAAAGGTAGGTTTATTAACTATCTCAAGGCAAGGAACATGATCTAAAAATGTTACATTTATCATCTCGTTTGCGTTAGGGATGCGGAGACGAAGCCTCCTACTCTACAATCAATCCCCGTGGTCAATGAATTTCCAGATGTTTTCCCAGATGAACTCCAAGTCTTCCTGCTGAAAGGGAGATTGAGTTTAGCATTGATGTATTGCCTGACACTCAACCCATATCTATTCCACCATACAGGATGGCCCCAGTAGAGTTGCAGGAGTTGATGGCACAGTTAAAGTACTTGCTGGATAAGGGCTTTATTAGGCCTAGCACTTCACCTTGGGGTGCGCCAGTCCTGTTCGTGCGGAAGAAAGACGGGTCGTTACGGATGTGTATCGATTATCGACAAATGAATAAGTTTACTATAAAGAACAAGTATCCACTTCCAAGGATTGACGATATGCTCGACCAACTCTAGGGTGCCAAGTATTTCTCTAAGATTACGTTCAGGGTATCATCAGGTGAGGGTTAAGGAGAAGGATATTCCAAAGACGGCTTTCCGGACAAGACACTTTGACTTCTTGGTGATGTCGTTCCGGCTAACAAATGCCCCAGCAGCTTTTCTGGATCTCATGAATACTGTATTCAGGCCCTATCTTGATGTGTCGTGATCGTATTCATTGATGACATTTTGGTGTATTTTCGTTCGGAGGCGGAACATGCAGGCCACTTGTGGATAGTATTACAAATGCTTCAGGATCGTAAGTTATATGCTAAACTCTCCAAATGTGAATTCTGGATGAAATCAGTAGCATTGTTTGGCCATGTAATATCTGACGAGCGTATTAGTGTTGACACTCAAAAGATCGATGAAGTAAAGAATTGGCCGAGACCTACAACACCAGCTTCCTAGTACTACCAGGATATTATAGGCAATTTGTAGAAGGGATTTCCGGTATATCAGCACCCTTGACTAGGTTAACACAGAAAGCTACTAAGTTCCAGTGGTCTGACGCTTGGGAACGAAGTTTTCAGGAGTTAAAGAATCGATTGACATCTGTGCCAGTGCTCACTCTCCCAGAAGGAACAAAAGGTTATGTGGTATATTGTGATACCTCAGGTATAGGTTTGGGGTGCGTATTGATGCAACATGGGAAGGTGATTGCTTATCCATCAAGACAATTAAAGAAGCATGAAAAGAATTACTCGACAAATGATTTGTAATTGGCTGCAGTAATATATGCTTAGAACATATGGAAACATTACTTATACGGCATACATGTTGACATCTACACCGATCACAAGAGTTTACAATACAGCTTCAAGGAGAAGGAGTTGAATTTGAGGCAGCGTAGGTGGCTTGAATTACTAAAAGATTACGATGTTGAGATATTGTACCATCCCGGTAAAGCCAATGTTTTGGCAGACGCTCTCAGTCGTAAGTAAATGGGAAGATTATTACACATTGAGTCAAGTAGACATGGGTTGACTAAAGAGCTTCATCAGCTAGCCAATATGAGAATTAGATTGTTAGACTCTGGTGACAGAGGGGTTACTGTACAAAATACATCAGAATCATCTTTGGTAGCCGAGGTAAAACCAAGGCAATATGAAGATCCTACCTTAGTACAATTTAGAGAGAGCATTCAACAGTGTAAAATTACAACTTTTGAGATCGGAGCAGATGGGGCACTGAGATAACAGGGCTGGTTATGTGTGTCTGATGTGGCAGGTTTGAGAGAGAAGATTATGATTGAGATTAATAAATCCCGATATTACATCCCTGGCTTGACAAAGATGTATCATGATGTTAAGGAGAAGTATTGGTGGGATAACATGAAAAAGTCTATTGCAGAATTTGTAGCCCAGTGTCCTAATTGTCAACAAGTAAAAATCGAACATCAGAAACCCAGTGGATTGCTTCAGAACATAGAGATTCTGACCTAGAAATGGGAGGTGATTAATATAGACTTCATTATTGGATTACCTCGCTCTTATAATAAGTTTGAGTCCATATGGGTGATAGTTGATTGACTTACAAAATGTGTCCACTTTCTGCCATTTAAGATAACTTACACAACTGAAGATTATACGATGTTGTATATCAAAGAGATTGTTAGGCTTCATGGTGTGCCGATATTTGTTATATGAGACCGAGGAGAGAAATTTGTGGCTAACTTTTGGAGGTCTTTTCAGAAGGGTTTAGTCACACAAGTGAATCTCAGCACTGCATTCCTTCCACAGACTCACAGACAGGCTAAACATACCATTCAGACATTTGAAGATATGCTACGAGCATGTGTTCTGGATTTGAAGGGGAACTAGGATGACCATCTTCCACTGATAGAATTTGCCTACAATAATACCTACCATTCTAGTATTAACATGGTCCCGTACGAGGCACCATACGGGAGGAGATGTAGATCACCACTTGGATGGGTCGAAGTCGGTCAAATAGAACTTTATGGGCCAGATTTGATTCACCAAGCCATCTAAAAGGTTAAACTGATACAGGAGCGGCTGAGGACGACACAAAGCAGGAAAAAGTCTTATTCTGATATCCGACGTCATGTACTGGAGTTTGAGGTTGGTGATTGGGTTTTCCTGAGGATCTCGCCAATGAAGCGTGTTATGCGTTTTGGGAAGAATGGTAAGCTGAGTCCGCGGTATATCGGTCCGTAGAAAATTCTTCAACGAATTGGACATGTTGCTTATGAATTAAAATTGCCATCCGAATTGGAATTTGTCCACCCGGTATTCCATGTATCTATGTTGAGGAAATGTATCGGAGACCCTTATCGGGTCGTCCCTATCAAAGATGTACATGTTCCAAAAATCTGTCATATGAATAAATGCTAATGGCTATATTATAGGCGATTTGTAGAAGGGTTTTCCCCTATATCAGCACCATTGACTAGGTTAACAAAGAAAGCTACTAAGTTCAAGTGGTATTATAAGATTCTTGATAAAGAGTTAGTCTTAATAATGTGTACGGAAATAACGACCTTACATCACTCCGAAAGGTTCAGAATATGATTCCAAGGAGTCCTACAAGCATCATATTACTCTACCGAACCACGCTATAGTCGCCCGGGTACGACCCCTATTGTGCAACCACTGATCAGTTGGATTTTACTGAGCTCCACGTGGCCGGGTATGTTTTACTGAGCCTATTGCGGCCAGGTATGATATGATGATGATGATGCTGATGCCCACAAAGGCGTATGTTTTTAAAATCTTATGTATATGTATATATGTATCACGCATTTCATGTCAGTAGCCCTCAGAGGTACCCCAATGTTACATGTTGTATATTCTCTATCTTTGTTTACATTACTGTTCTTACTTATGCTTTCTTGCCTTACATACTCAGTATTCGTACTGACATCCTTTAAATTTGTGGACACTGCAAGTCGTGCTGTAGGTCCTGATAGACATGTAAACACAACTCCCCCACCACAGTAGGCTTTCCAGTTCAGCGGTTATTGGCGAGATCCGTTCTCCGGACTTGCCGTAGTCTTGGTACGCATTTTTGCTATAGATATTGGGGGTGTGTTGGGGCCCTGTTCGTGCAATGTTGCAGAACTTATTCTCCCTTAGAGGATCATAGACATGTATAGTTTGGTATGCCTTGTTGGCTAATTTTTGTTGTATAGTCTTTCATGGTAGCGTTGTAGCTCGTACCTTATATGTAGTTTCTTGGCAGTCTTGTCATCCCATGTGATGTTTGTTCATGCCATTATCTTTCATTGGTGATTGTTCATGATCCATATCTATCGTTTCTATTGATCTCGTCGTCCCTTAAAGATAATAAAGAAGCTTAGATAAAATGTACCTTGGTGCTCGACAAGTATGGCCTGGGTGCTAGTCATGATCTTCCAATTTGGTTCGTGACACCTCTTTATATAGTAGAAGAACCCCAAATTAGATACAACTTTAATTCCAGATATAAAATCCATGATTGATGTCAATAAATGTTAATAATTCAGTTACTTCCGAGATTAACAACCGATATCCATGGTCTATCACTGATATCTGGCTATTCCGTTGCTCGATATTGGTCATACCCGATCACGATCCTTCGGTCTTCATGTCATTATGTCTTTGAGATCGAGCTCGCTTTATTATGAGCTTATTCTCGAGGCACTCCCTCGAGCCCATAAAATTGGACATACTCCATTTTAACTGTATACAGATAGTCCCTGTGTTTCTTAGAATAAAATGATATGAAATGATTCGTGCTTCGATTCCTCGATAACTCGATTGTGACGTCTTCCTCATGCTGTAAATGATAGATGTGACCAAAATGTCCCGTCGGTTCGGTTCCCCAAATCATCAATGCATGTCAGTCAGCGTTCGGCCACTAGTGCCATCGAACCATTTCCATAAGCCTATAAATATCACCTCTTATATTGGATCAAACTGTACTTTTTCTTTGATTAAAACTCTCAGCTTTCTATCCCTTATTATCTTTCTTTTTATCGCCACCTGTTATGCCGAAGTTGTTCTCATCAGAGCCAAAAATTTTATACCTATCTTCGTCCTTCTTTGCTTAAACAAATGGCGAAAACCTTCAATATTGTGTCGCAGAAAGAAAAGGCTTCATATTCCTCCACCCGGCCGGCCGGTGAGAAAACTCCGGTGGAGCCCCGTATCGAGGAGTGTGTCCCTGGTCAAATCGAACTAACTTCTGACTTCAAAGTCGAGATACCCTCCTCAGTTCCGGGCCGCTGTGAGCCCATGTCCCGATATATCTTCACGATATCGGAAGACGATCTCAAAAGGGTGAAAAAAGACTGCAGTTAGGAAAACAAGGAAGTGGTGGTTCTTTCCCCCAAGGAGGATGTCACCACCTATGTGAATGGGTATTTGAGTGTGTAGACTTACCCTTTCGCACTGGGTCCCAAAGACCTGGTCATACACGAGTTCTGCCATCAGTATCGAGTGACCCTTGGCCTGATCTATCCCTCCTTCTGGCGTATCATCAACTTGCTCAGTTCTTCACGAGCAAGGTCTAGGGTATGACTTTCACCCTTGACCATCTGATAAGGTTATATAGCCCTGACCTTTATAGAGGTGGGTTGATAAAGGTCCAGTGTCGGGCTACAAAGATGCTTCTCTCTAGCATTGATGAAGATAAGGACCGAGGATGGATGGGCCAGTTCATCCGAATAAAGACAACCAACCTAATTCCGACCGAGAAAATACCATTCCCCGAGGAATGGAACATGAAACGTAAGTGCAACTCCATCACTGATGTTCACCATTTTATCACTTTTATTCCATTTCGACTCTAGTTCTATTTTCATGGTGCAACTTCCCCTTGGTTCCCTGTGTCACGACCCGAAATCCCACCTTCGGGCCATGACTGCGTCTAACGTTGAACCCGTTAGACAAGCCAATGTTTGAACTAGATAAAATTTCATTAACAACTAACACAGATAAGATAACTAAAGCATCGATGGTCAACAATATGAAGGTTAACAAATAGCCAAAAATAACATAGCAATTTTGAAGTAAAACCCATATACAAATCCCAGAACTGGTGTCACATACTCACGAATTGTCTAAGAGATTACTAAAAACAAAGGTCTGAAAATAAGTACATAGGACTGTCTTTGAAATATAAAGTAAGACAAAGCTGAAAGTGAAGAGTAGAAGTGACGCCAAGGCCCACGAACGTCTGCGGGTCTACCTCAATGTCTCCTGTATGAACTGATAAGATGCTCCGACCGTCAGTGATAACCGGGTCCGGCTGCGTAGTCTGCACAACATAAAGAAGTACAGGTGTAGCATCATTACAACCGACCCCATGTACTGATTAAGTGTCGAGCCTAACCTCGGAGAAGTAGAGACAAGGCTAGGACCGACAACAATATATGTACCTGTGCAATTCTATATAATAACAGGAGAATATCGACGGAAATAAGCAAGTAATACAGATAGGGGGAGAACATGCTGGGGGTAAAAGGGGTAACAAAATACTAGTACGGTAGAATAGGGTAATTACTGAAATGTAAAGATAAAGGCAGGAATTTAACATCTCAAAACAGATAATGAACGACAAAAGGCACGGCATGTCCCCTCGTGCATAACCTCACAATCACTCGGCACGGAATGTCCCCTCGTGCATATATAATAACACTCGGCACGGAATGCCCCCTCGTGCATAACCTCACAATCACTCGGCACGGGATGTCCCCTTGTGCATATATAATAACACTCGGCACGGAATGTCCCCTCGTGCGTGAAAATAATAAACAAAGCAATAATATAATGTAAAAGTCAATACTAAGCAGTCTCAAGTGCATGGAAATACTCAATACAGTTCTATTGCCTCGGCAAGGGGAAATCATCAATTACAAACTCAACAAAATGCCCGACATGGGTCTCAGCTATAACCAACCTCACATTAGAAATACAATTTCAACAGTGTAAGCCTCAATTGAACAAATAACTCAATGACTCTCCACGTCATGAAACAACCTCAAGGTATCACTTTTAATTCCTCAATTACTCATAGAGCGGAGAATATTAAGAACACACTAAGTTTCATCACAAATGACTCACGGGCATGCTTGACCGCAACGCATAAGCACTCGCCACCACGCCTATATGTTGGACATGAGTTACACATAGCAAATAACTCTCTATACCTAATCCCTCAAGCTGAGGTTAGGCCAAACACTTACCTCGGCTCCGAAAATGCAAGTCAAGCCTCAATCACAACCTTTCCTTTAGAATCCGACTGTAGAACGGTATTATCTAGACATAATGAACCCAAGTATATCAATAATGGCTCAATAAATCAAACCCATAGCTTAATTATTTATTTCAAAGCATTCTTCCTAAGATTCCAAAATTTGACCCCGGGCCCGCTTGGTCCAAACACGAGGCTCGGACCAAAACCCGATCACCCATAACCCTACGAGTTAGAATATATAATTTGTTTTAAGATTCGACCCCAAATTGAGGTTGAATCACCCAAAATTCTCAAAAACCGAACTCTACCTAAAATCCCCAAATTTCTACTTTGATTTCATGATTTAGACCTAGATTCTATTGTTCGATGAAGGAAAATGTAAGTATTTAGATTGAAAGTCACTTACCCAAGTGGTTATGGAGGTAGAAGGGCTTAGAGGTCTTCAATGGGGCTTGGAGAGGAAGAAGATGGTGCAAAATATGGAATTCCCGTAATGAACATTCTGGTTTTTGGCCATTTAAATAACTAGGCGAAAATGTGCATCGCGGTCGCGGGAATGGGATTGCGATCGCGGAGAGTCTGGTTCCCATGCACTGCGATCGCGGCTGAAAGAATGCGATCGCGAAGAAGAGCCTGGGATCCCTCCTCACTACGATCGCGAAGAAGTGATTGCGATCGCATAGCCCAAGGTTCCCACCCTATGCGATCGCGAACTAGACCTTGCGATGGCGTAGAGTACCTAGCCAGCCCCCGCCCAGACATCCTTTATCTCTATGCGATCGCGAATAGTGCTATGCGATCGCATAGAGGAACTGACCTCCCCCTTCACTTATCTCTATGCGATCGCAGAGGGACCTACGCTATCGCATAGAGAAAAACCTGAAACACTAGCAGCAACCACAAAAAACAAGATTTTTCTAACACGTTAGCACCTCGATGCCTACCCGAAACTCACCCGAGCCCTCGAGGCTCAAAACCAAGAATACACCCGACTCCCAAATCATCCTACGTACTTATTCAAGCTTTTACATCACCAAAATATCGTCAAAAACAAGGAATTAAACCTTAAAACTCATAGAATTTTCTTAGAACTTCATAAAGCTTAATTTTACCAATTTTGATCCAAAACACGTCATTCCAAGTCCGTTTTACACCAAACTTCACTCATAAGTCACATAACATATAATAAACCTGTTCCGGGCTCCGTAACCATAATACGGGCCCGGTAACGCGATTCTCACATAATAATTCATTTTCAAAATCCTTTATTATTTTCAGAAAACAATTTTCTTTAAAATTTCATTTCTCGGGCTTGGAACCTCAAAATTCGATTTTGGGGCTGCACACGCATATCGAGGTGAGATTAACAGAGGCTTTTGGGGTCTCGGAACACAGATTTAGCTAGAATTACGTTAGGATGACCTTTTGGGTCATCATACCCTGGTGCAATTTTGGACCTTGCAGGTTGGGTTCGACAACTGGCCTCCACCTTTTCTCATGCCGAACGTTGCTGGCGTGATTTGGCCAAGGGTCGATGGGAGGCTAAAAATCACGATGAGCTGTTTTGCCTGTATATCGAGTTTTCCCTCGCAGTGTACTCATTGTTACATTGATTTCTTTTTGTATAGGTCTCGGTGAAAACGTTGTCATGAGGCCACCTCCGCCTATGGAAGAAGAGGCATCGAAGCCAAACAGCGAGAGGAACATGAGAAGAGCTTCTCCTTTAGATACCCCAAGCCAAAGAAAAACAAAGCTCTAAAATTAAAATCCGAGCCCTCTTCTACTCGTATCGACGTAGGTCAACGACTACGAGAGGAGGATGAATAGGGTGAAGATGATGGTTGCCTGATGGTAGCCCAAAAGAGGGGAAGTACTGATTTAACGACCCGACCGGTTGTTTTGATCTCTAGCATGTCGTTCAGCGATTGGAAGTCATGAACAACTTCATTTAAGGTATTATGACTTTTGCGTACGGTCGAAATTTAAATTCGGGAAGTTCGGAGTTGAATTAGAAGGAAAATTCTCATTTTGGAAGCCTTAAGTTGGAAGAATCAACTAAGATTGGAATTTTGAGTGAACGACCTTGTAATCAGGATCTGAAGGTTCAAGCAAGTTCGTATGATGATTTAGGACTTGGGCGTATGTCCGGATCAAGTTTTGGATAACGCGAGAGCGTTTCAGCGTAAAATGTGGAAGTTAGCATTTTAGAAGAATTTCATAAATTTGGGTTGGAAGGAATTTCAGTTTTATTGATGTCCGTTTGGGATTTCGAGAATAGGAATAGCTTCGTATGGTAATTCTGGAGTTGGGAGCGCGATCGGAAGTGAATTCGAATGTCCGTAGGTCATATTGAAGTCATTTGGCTAAAGATAGAAATTTGAAGGTTTTTGAGAAATCCGACCGGAAGTGGAAATTTTGATTTCGTGTGATGTTATGGGACTGAGTCCTATGATTTGGTCGGGGTCCTGGGGGCCTCGGGTGTGTTACGGGATGAGTTCGGACCATTTTTCTCTGTTTTGCTGTTGCTATTTTCTGGTGTCACTGGTGTGCTATGCGATCACGGTCCCAATTGTGCACTCGCAGAGAAGAAATTAGAGGTGTGGAATTTTGGCTTGTGCGATCGCACATGGAGGTATGCAATCACACAGAAGGAAAAAACAAAGTTGAGGGTGCAGGGAATTGGCCTGTGCGACCGTAGGGATTGTAGTGTGATCGCACAATTCTACGTTTGGAGGCTGTGAGGCTTAGCCTGTGCGAACGCAGGAGCAGGCATGCGAAGGCACATGGGAAAACAGGGGCAGCATAGGTTGCCTATGCAATCACATAAGAGGTTTTTCTTGGCAGTGTTATGTTTTAAACGGGAAAATTTCATTTCTTCCCCAAATTTCATTTGGTGTGGGCGATTTTGAGGAGCTTCAAGAGGAGACTTTCGTCAAGGATAACAAGGTAAGTTAATATTTCACATTGTAAGTTAATTACAAGGTTATTACATGGATTTGAACATGGAAATTGTGGGAAAATTGGGAAATTTGAAGAAAACCTAAAAATTTGGTAATTTGGATTTTTGCCACGAATTGAGCATGAATATTTGAGCAAATTGTATATTTGAACTAGTAAAGTTATGGGTAGAGTTTATCTTCGAGAATTTTCTGAATTCGGGCACGTGGGCCTGAGGGCATTTTGGTCAATTCATTGAGCGGAGTTGGGAAATTATATAATTTGAATCTGTTACGAGTATTAGAGTGAATTTTCATTGCTTTGCCCATTATTTGGATAGTTCTGAGCGTTGTGCATCAATTGGAGTCATCGGGAGGGCGTGGGAGCCAGTTATGAAGTTTCGGAGTGAGGTAAGTCTCCTTTCTAACTTTTTGAGGGGGAATTGTCCCTATAGGTGAACTAAATGAATATATGCTATTATTTGCGGGGGGTACGTACGTATGAGGTGAAGGGAGTCCGTGCGTAGCTACTACTATGCCATGTCCGGGTAGCATAGGACCCACATCATGCCTTGTTCGTTGATGCTAAATGAAATTTTTGTTTTCCCTTAGATCACAGAAAATTTGTAATTTAAAGAAATTGTTCGTTGAAAGTAATTTAAGAAAATGTTCTATGTGCATGTGACCGCTTCGTAATTTACATTCCATGGGCGGAGTGTTATTTTCCCCACTCTCATGGGAGCGGGCCGTATGCCACGGCGGATTGAAAGATACATTATGGTTCGGGCCGTTCGACCCTCGACAGTGCACAAATATGATTATTATGATGGCTCGGGCCGGTTTTCCTTATCCTGTATGCGCATGCTAAATTTTTAAATGATTTCATAGATAATGAATGGACATATATTTAGGGGAAAATGAAGTAAAAATTATTTATTTACTTCTAGTGTTTATTGAATTGCAGTTACTTTTAAAGTTTACTGATTTTATTACCCTCGTCTGCCTTTTGCTGATGTCATATATTATTAAATTATATTGTTGGACCCTAGTGAGTGTCAAGTCGACCTCTCGTCACTACCTCTCTGAGGTTAGGCGGGATACTTACTGAGTACATGTTGTTTTCGTACTCATGCTACACTTGTTGTGCATTTTGTTGCATAGGTACTTACATAGCGATGAGGCTGGTTTGGAGACTTAGGCGAGCTGCATCATCCGGAGGCGATCCGCAGCCGGCAGAGTCTTCCTCTATGTATTGTATTTATTTTATTCTAAAGTCCTTGTCCAACTTGTATTTCGGACAAGCTTTGTAGTATTTAGTAAAAAGTCTTAGAAATTCCTCATGTACTTGTGACACCGGGTTCTGGGATTTATTTGGGGATGTATTTTATCAAAGTGTAAAATAGACTGTTGTTTTTACTTAAATGGATTTATCTAGTTTTTATGTATTAAAGTGAAAGGTAACGATTTTGAAAATATTGAGACAGGAACTTATTTTAAATTAATTAATGGTTGGCTTGCCTGACAGTGGTGTCTGGCGCCATCACGACCTTATGGATTTTTTGGTCGTGAAAATATTGTATCAAAGCTCTAGGTTACCTTAGGTCTCACGAGTCATGAGCAAGTATAGTAGAGTCTTGCGGATCGGTACGGAGACGTCTGTACTTATCTTCGAGAGGCTACAGGGTTGTTAGGAGTACTTCCCTTCTTGATTCCTCATCGTGCGATTTGTTTCCCTTAAGGATTATGCCTATGTTTCTTCCTACTCAATTTTACGCGTCGCGAAGCGCTTGCTATGAATCAGAAATTTGAGGAACTTAAATGATACTATGGATGTGGTGCAGGATGTTTCTCCCAGCAAAGTTGAATGAGGCTATTGTCGTTGCCCTGCGGAAGATTAATATGTTATTTCAGCTAGTAGCTGTGGTTTTGAGGACTTTGAGGTTATGCTCAGGTTGTTAAGGTGCTTAAGGTTGGTTATCGCGCGGTGTTGATATGATGGTAGAATGCTTGCCCCTAGGTTGGGGTTGATGAATGGCTTGAAGGGAGGTCTTCTCAGAGTGTGATTTCAAGATTTTAGTATTTCAGTTCCGGCAGAGAAAAGACATTTGGACTATGAACGATCCGGTTCGGATTGGTAAGGTAGTAAGACTTGGTGTTATCGAGCAAGGTGGAGTATTCACCTGTTTTGTGGTATCGCTGTTTGATCGAGTAGAATGTGTTATGTTCGCAGGTGTTATAGCTCTTTTGTTGCATTGGGTCAGAGTGTTGAAGAAGCGGTTGTTAGAGATCGTGGTGTGTAGTGGTTAAGAATTGAATAGTTATTTCTAATGAAGGAAGCTCGAGAAAGATGATCTTCGGAGAGTTTGAAGACGTGGTGATCTGCTGGTTCAAGAGCTACAAATAATGATATTGAATTGAGGCCGCAATTGAGAAGCATGTGATGAAGGAAGACGTGTGGAAAGTGTCAGGTGGCGGCTAAATCTCTAGATGCTAGGCATTAGAGATAGAAGTCGGGTAGTTGCTTAAAGGAATGAGTTCAACTAAGTGGGAGAGTGGCAGTGTAGCCTACGAGTTTAGTGGTAAGACGGCTGCCTACCTTGAGGAGGAGTTGTAGTGATTTGAGAAATTTAGGGACAGGGATTAGGTCCACGAGCTTAAACTGAAAGATTGGTTATTCGGCGGAAGGTTGGATGCAACATATAGGAGTTGTTAGGGATAAAGAAGGATGCAATATGGCGTTGAATTTGTAGATGTTGTAGCACATTTAGTAGATGTCCATGAGGAGCGGACGGACGGGCAAAGTTGGTGAATGAGACCAGGTTTAGGATGGGGTATTGATGTTGTAGAGAGTGTGCATTTTAGCGTCGTTGGAAGGTGTCATTTGGTGATTTCCACAGGTGGGTTATCTTCCGTGAGTAGGTTAACGTTGTGTGGTTGGCAAGTTTCTGCGAGGAATTCTAGTGGTTATTCGGTAAGAGGGCGCATATGTGAATGATGCTAGAGAATTTGAGTATTCAGGAGGTGCCTACTGGGGAATTTAGAAGAGTTTGACGGGTTGGTTGAGCAAGGTCATGTCAGCAAAGAAGAAAGGATCTCAGTAGGGTCTAGAGTGGTGCAGGAGTAGCTTCAGGCTAAGTGGGGGAGTCCCACCACCTGCAGTTGGGTTGTAGGATTGTGTTCTCATGGGGTTGCGGATTGCCGGCGTATTACCAAGTTGTTACAACTAAGAGAAAGTTTATTTTGCATGGGATTTGGTGAATGTGTGCAAAGGTTGGCCCTGTTGGACCAAGGTTAGGCTTTGAAAAATTCAGAATGTATGCTTAAGGCATAGGCTAGTTGTAAGGATAGTGACTCAGTCACGTGCTTCATTGAGAAGGGTGTTTTTGTGCAAGATGAGCCTTGGAGTTGACTGTATTCGGGGTCAGTTAGAGTGGGTGACTCTCAATATCGGTCGTAGTGAAGTCAAAAGTAAAGAATGCGGCATTTAAGTGTTTTAGGTAGCAATATGATTAAGAACCGAGCTTTTACAGTAAAATTTCGGAGAAGAAGGAAAATGGTTGGAGTGTTCTATGATATTTTCAGCATGCAGGATGCTATTGGAGGAGTGGGAGAAATAAACTCCGGGTTGTAGAAAGTTCACCAGGAGGGTATGAAACGGATTGCGGGATTTAGTCAACATGGTCTCGTGAATCAAGGTCACTCGAGATGAGTGAGGGTTGAGTGTCCTATGATTTGAAGGAAGTTACTACTATCTTTGAGGCAATTAAGATGATTAAAAGAAGATAGATTGGTTAGCCATGGTTGAAATGGCACATGTACGGCAGTGATCAGTTCCTTCAGTGTGATTGAGTATGTGTATGGTTTGTGCAGATATGTGTGGGGCATGTCGGCCGTCGTAATAGATTTCATTGGAAGCATTCAAGTGTTATGGCATGTCAGGTATAGGCGGATCCCGGAAGGTTTATGGTAGTTCAGACCACTACTAAAGGATTTTCATGTATTGTGATTGTGAGAATTCGCTCGTGTGTTGTTATTGTTCTCATGAATTGAGGTAAGTAAAGGTTTCTATGTGATGAAGTGTTCACCATATTAGCGGTTCAAGAAGTATGATGGAATTCCTATGCTACTCCATATCGGCATGTTGGGTGCAGTAGTCAGTGTGGAACTGGAAGTAAGAATCGAATTGCGGTTCGGTGTTAACAAGGATGTCATGAGCTCAGAGGAGCAAGAACAAGGGATGTGAATGTTTAGAATAAGCTGATGTTGTATTTAGTGTCATATGAGTTCGGTGTTTGGTGAAAGAGGCTTTGCATAGTGGTTACGGGTCCTTGAATTGTTTTACAACCTTAGGCTGGTCGGTGGTATGGATTTGCATACTTGTTACCCCGTGGAAGGTTGTTGGAGCGTGACCACGAGAAGATTGCATAAGTGTGACATGTAGTCACTTGATTGGTCGAAGAATTAGACCAAGTATAAAGGAGTGTAATATTGCTTAATTGAGAATTTATGCCTGGAAGGCGTACGGTTCAGTTGATTGTGGATTGTGGGGTGTTTGTCCCGGCTATGATTGTTGTTCTTGTGTATTATGAGAGGAATTGGGGTATTATGGACCCAGGTGAAGCTATTATCCTAGTACAGTGTGAGCGGAATCAGCTTAAGGGTTGTAAATGGATTCAATGTATTTGTGGGTTCATTTCTGTATAGTGCTCCTTAAGGAAAGGTGTTGGAATATTAGATGTTGTTCCGTCTTCGTCTAATTCTGGTATATTATGATTGTGTCATGTGAGTCGTGAAACAACTTGATAATTTCATTTGTGTTGAGATTCCGCGTAGTGATGAGGTTATATGAGCAGGATGTCTCTTGAGATTCAGATTATATATCGCACCTCAGCTGTGCTTGAGTATTGTAGCATATGGCTCTATTAGTCTCCCCATGAGGGTATTATGCACTTAGCGTGCTTGTGATCGATATTCGGTGATTTGTAATAGTGAGCAAATTCAGCTCCGTGTATATCTCCTTATGTGAATTTTATGATGGGACTGGGTGGCACGCGGACACGAGTATGTTATTCGGATCGGGTTGCGCGTTGCAACAATGTGATAATGGGTACGGTTCCCTATATTTATTTCTCTTATGTTATACTTCCTGTATTCTGGGGAAAAAAAATCATTAGTGCGTGAGTTGAGTAGTCCCTTCCTGAATCATTTCCTTATGTATCATGTTCGAATTGTGGCCTATTGGCGCATTGTGGCATCATGTGAGACTATTGGTCATGTTTGGGGTGATTGGTTGGTTGAGCAGTTCATACTGGGTGAGACGAGATTTATAAATCTGGGATCGGTGTGATAAGTTATGCGAAGTATATTACAGGACAATTTCTAGTATTTGGTTAGTAATGAGGATGATTTAAGTAAAAAAAAAGAGAGATTCCAATGTTTTGTTAACTCTACAGTTGGTTAGAATTTCGGCACATCTTCTCCATTGTGGTGGTATCGTCAGCATTATAGCGGGATGTATGTATATATATCTTATAAGGTGCATTGAGAGCATCAGATTCGTAGAATTGTGGCTATTAAGGTACAAGGAGTGTCATCGTGGTTAGATGATGGATGATGCGGTGTATGGTGCTGATTCAGCAAAGGTATGCAGTTGTGTTCTGGTGCCTCGTGTGATAGTTGATACGGTGTTCATATATTAGAAACAGGTCTGGCAGAGAATTTCCGGTGTTGGAACTGAGTTCGGAGCTTATTGTATGGATAAAGGAGGATATCTTCTAATTTGATCAAGCTTATGTGCTCTACTGGGCTGTGGCAACACGGGCAAGTGCACGAGGTGTTAAACAGTGATTTCAGATAACTCAAGAGAAGTTCTTGGCATTTTCGAGGACGAACGCCTGTTTAAGTGAGGAAGAATGTAATGACCGGACCGATCGTTTTGAGCTCTAGCGTGTCGTTCAGCAGTAGGAAGTCATGAACAGCTTCCTTTCGAGTATTATGACACTACTAAAAAATAGACCTATGGTAACACCTTCATAGCCGTCACAATAGATACGTAAAATGTCCCCATAGACCTATCAGAACGGTTTAGGGGTCCGTCCCAGCGGTTTGTGTCGCAATATGTCTATTGTAACAGTCTTGTGCAATGCTTAAAAAACCGTCGCCATAAGACCTCTACTACTACGGTTTCCTAACCGTCACCACACGATATCTATTGCAAGGGTTACTTTTTTAATTGGGACGGTTGCAAACCGTCATGTTATCAACTTACACATCGTCTGTTGAGTTTATAGCAACTGTTTGTGGTGGCTATGGCAACGGTTATTCGTGTTTGTTGCTACAATATTTGGTGCTAGTGCAACACCTTTTTGAGACTACTGCAACGGATTTAAATGACAATTTTTAGAGGCTACTGCAACGGTTCATGGGACCTATTGCAACGATATAATAAATCAATGGCAACCTATATAATAATATATTTGATTCCAGATCATTCGAATGTACCTAAATCACAAAACGAGACTAGTAATCAACATAGTTATCCAAAATATTCAACTAACATCATCCACATAAAATCAAAATAGCTAAATAATGTATTAGTTGTTTGACAATTCAAAGTTAGCATAGATACATAAGTTTGCAAAAAGTTCTAAATTAGAAGATCCTAGAACATATGAAGCTCTAACATAACCAACACCCTCAAGTAAGGTCTTCACTGCTTTCATCATCTGTCTCTTGTTCATTTGTTCCACCTACAAGGAAGATAAATAAATAATTGAGTAAAATATTTACAAAAGATACATGTTCTCAATATATACACACGTACTCTTTTCAACATGCAGGCAACTTTATTGTAGGTCACAACATAATGTTTATTTTATTAATTGGTAGCTCCCTTATTTGAATTTTTCATACAAACTAATTGGAGATAACCCCAATTCAGTGTGACTTCCTCTAGCATTGATAGCTGGAAATATCTCAAAGCTTTTCTCAACTGTTTAGCCAGTTTTCAAGGATATACATGCTTAAGTTTAGCACCTCCAACCAGTAAATCATCAACTATGCCTCAACTAACTAGATCCTCTTCAAACACTTGTAAATAACTACTGTTATAATCACATTATATAATTCTGCGCAAACAAACATATAATTCAAGGAGTAAGAGTCAATCAAACCCACTTTATTTCAGATAAAAATCCTTCAGGCAACAACAAATAATCAGCACAACATATGAAATTTCATCCTAAATCTCAGTACATACATTTTAATTCAGTAGCAGATTTTCATTTTAACATAGTACAATACCATTTCACTTTCATAATTTCAGTATTCTCTTACACAATTAATGCCAAGGCACATCCTCAGTTAAATCTTAACTTTTCTTATCATTTCAATTTGTAAGGATGGAAAATTACTACTGTTAAATGAAAGTTTTCGGTTCAACTCGGTCGGTTTTGAACAAATTGCATCAAGTGATTTCTAGTATAACGAGAAAGTTGCATTCAACTATAATAGCCTTGATATTATGATGTTCTGGAATTATAGGTTGCAGAATCAAGACACACTTATAAGTTAAGGTGTATTAACTCTGGTAGTTTCTTAAGGAAGATCTTAGGCGTGACTTCTTTTTTTATTTTCTTGGAAATGAGTCATCAAAGAAATATGCATTTAGCACGAATCAGTTTCAAATCAATATAGCACGCACCAAGAGAAACTAAACACCTACAATTTAAAAGACACAAAGTTCTTATACATGCAAACATGAAATACGATTTACACTATATTACTTATCCAACACCACCCTGTATTTATGGGGTCAGCATTGAGCAGGACATAGCAAGGTAAGTTTTTCTGTTTAACCAAAAACTTAAGTTGTAAAACCGAGCACCAAACCGAACACCAGAATTATAGAAAAAATAAACCACAAACCGATCGACTAAGCCGAAACACTGAAACCGAATAAATCAAAGTTTACGGGTTGGCCGGTTTTTTCGATTCGGTCGGTGTTATGCCCACCCCTAACCTAATGTTCTTATTTACACAAAAAACGAAAAGTAAAAAGGCAGTTGCTCTTAATTTTCTGGATAGAACTACTTCTTCCTTAAAAACATCTCAAGTAAAACTGATGAATAGAGCTCAGATTGGTTAAGTATCCAATTTCTAAAACTGATGAATAGAGCTCAAAATAAAGGCCAGGAACCAATCAGATGCCCAAGGCATATTCAAACACACACAAATAGTATATCAGTCCTATCACATAAATAATAACTACGCTAAAAGTCGTCTACTGGGGCAAAAACTGGAAAATTGAGCAGAATTTTTCTGAAAAATATTCGCCACCATTTCGGCGCTTTTTGGACGTTTAGAAAGAAAAAGAAGAAGAAACTATATACTGCCCAAGACATATTCAAACACACAGAATAAATATACTGCCCAAGGCATAAGGAGTGATTCTAAGACAGTAAGCTCTAGTTACGGTGTGTGTATGCCGATGTTTTAAGTAAATAACTGAAATGCGCCGACCTTGATTGTTGCTATCCATAGACGGACGATGAATTGGTTGAATAGCTTATTGTGGTGTAGACTGATCACACAATGTTGCTATAATGTTAGGGTCAAGTGTTAATCCTGAACGTTGAAGTTTTCTGATAACATCTTCGACAACTGCTTGACGTATAGTTATCTTTTGTTGTTCAAATGTTTCCTCCATCTTTTGCATCCACTCTTCCATCTTTTGGAAATCATTCATAGAATTTTGAGAGTGTTCAAAATATCCCACTTTCTGTTTCAAAGAAGTTCTTGTAACCCCTCGTCCATACAACCTCACGCGTCCTGGATGTTCAGGTCCCATTACAGATGCAAATGCATTAACAGATTCATTTCCATCATCGGTTTGTTGCATTTCAGTTTCTTCCATTTCGGCCTACAAGCAAATTCAGAAGACAGAAATCAATAATTGCTCAAAATAAAATAGTAATAACATGAAAATTCTGATTCTCACTATGTTTTTGGTTGTATCTTCATCCGATTATTTGTATGATCGCCCGAGTTTCCTTTTTCTTGTAGCCACAAACATATGCTTAAGTGAGAGCGGATCCAAAGTATCCCTTATATTTTCCTAGTTACATAAAGTGGATATAAAAAATCATCTTAAAAAGATAAGTGCATATTCAATAGTAAATAATAGAACACACCAATTCATTGCGAATTATAGCGAAACTTGTTTTTCCGTTAGTATGTGGATTCTTCAACTTTTTCCGGTTCTCAGTATTACTATCAGACATTTTTTGCAAAACATTAATGTCAAATTATTTATTCAAGAATGATTTTCTTAGAAGCCCAAAGTAGTAAAGACTTACTTTGATTTTTGCATCATTCCAATACTCAAGGAGACTCTTAAATTGAGGTGCTGAAATATCTTCAAGCCTATTTTCCATTCGAATTTCATCATTTTCATACTTTACTAAGTGATCCTTCTTCAATCGACTCTTATGTTTTCTCCAAGCAGCTTGAACTGTTTGTAAAATCCACTTTTTTGCTGCATCAGGAATGTCATACTTCTCCTATGGAGAAAAAGTGAATATTTTCAACCAAAGATTAAAATTTGACAACTTCATACCTATGTATATGCCCACACATCCTCTTTTGTGTCCATTTTCCTCAAATCACATATATCAAGAGGACAAAGGGCCGCATTCCTTGCCAATGTGCCGAGGAAGTTTTCTAACTCATTTACAGTGGTTTTACTAGGACCAATGGGTTGATTGTTCTCATTTAGTACAATCAATTTACGCTCACGTCTCCCATGAACGCTATGAATTTTTGTTTTTCCTCTTTTTCTTTTTAGGATAGAAGGGCCTACACATTGTTCATTTGTCGGAGCAGTGGTAGAACCTGGTTGCACTTGTTTCTTCTCAAGAGTGGTAGATTCACTTTGTATCCCTTGTTCAACTTGAGTTAATAGCCGCTGCTGTTCATTCGAACTTGGTTGATGCTCTTCATTTGACCATCTAACTACTGGAATAGTTTTTCTTTGGTTCAACAAACTCTTTTTTTAATTTTCCAAATATGCAAGTGTCCCAAGTTTAGCATATGTCGCATTTTTTGCGCCTTTTTTGGTCTTGAAGGTCCTTGACTCATGGCTATCCAAATTTGTGTCAATTTAAGAACCTGCCAAAGAGGGTAAAAATCATTATGTTATGCACCTGTGAAAATCATTCTGTTACAAAATCATTACGTTACAAAATCACAGGAGAAGATCATTATGTTATGCAATGAATTTAATTTTGTCCGTACTGCTGCAGATGAATTTAATGGAGCAAGATACATGTGCTCTAGATGGTTGCCAATGTGTTGAAACAACAGAATGATTTTGCTAACATGCCAAAAAATTCTTTAAGAGAATTACATAGTAAAAATGCCTAATGCAACATCAATCCTGATTTCAAATTGTGTTACTGTCCGTACGGCTACAGATGAACATTTTATGTAAGCAATAAATCGGGAATGACATGGATAATTGAGTGGTATACATAAGCTGTTGCATTAGCCACTGAAATAACAGCTAAAATGGAGCAAGATACAATGGCTCAAGATGGTTTTCAATGTGTTGAAACAACAAAATAATTTTACTAACATGACAAAAAAGTGTTCAAGAGAATTACATAGTCAAAATGCATAATGCTACATATATCCTGATTTCAAATGCCTAGTGTAACATCAATCATGATTTCAAGTTCAAAAGTTCCTTCTTCAATCATCAACCTCCATCCAATTCCAATCGGTATCATCAAAGTCATCCTCTTCTTCTGATGTTTCCATAATTGTATCTAATGAATTTTGCGCATTAGATGTCATATCAACTTCATCACCAGGTACATCTTCTCTCAACCATTTGACATCAACATCATGTATTCTCTGAGATGAACCAATGTCTTCATTAGACTCCCTCCAAAATGTATCTTCAATATTAGGCCAATTCTCTTCCTCTGAATCATACAAATCAACAAAGACTTTATTTCTTGCATAATAAACATCTTTCTCAATTGGATCCTCTAAATAAAAATCTTGATAAACTTGTGATGCCAATACAAAAGTATCATCAGTATTGCACAATCTGTTGAAGTATACCCGTGTTAACCCATAATCATCTACTTCATTGTGAAACCAATCACATTTAAATAGTACAACACTAAAAAAAACCCAATAATCAATTTCAATAACATCCTGAATAGCTCCATAATAGATACCCTCTCCATCAATTGGATTTTGGTCCCTAGCACTAGCAAAACTATCAGTCGTTATTGACAAAGTCACTCCACTGTTTTGAGTCTTGCAACGAGCATCTCGCTTCAACGTATGAAATAGATATCCATTAATGAAATATGCGGTATATCTTTTGGCAACCATATTAGGCCCTCTAGTTAGCCATCACAGATGATTGGGCACTTCAATGCTTTTAAATTTCTCCTTAAACCATTCGGCAAACTCCCGGCTATGATTCCTTTCTCTTAACCATGCATTTTGTCTAGTACGACTATCAATTAGATTCTTATGTTCCCTGCATGAATAATAATCAGAACTTTACAGATGACTTTTAAAATATCTTATCACATAAATAAATAAAGCTTATAATATAATTGATATATATTTTATCTTACATGATAAATTTCTCGACTTGTTCATCTCCAAAATTGAATAGAACATATCGACATGCTTCAATGCACAACTGTAAATCCATAGAAAAAGTATTTATTTTCTTTTTCTTCTCAATTTCGATTGGATGGCCTATCTTAGGGAATATCAGTTCCAGATCACCCCCCTTTGTTTGATCATCCTCATCATCCTCGACTTGATACCTACTAAATCTTGTCTTTACCCTATCATGTAAGTATCTCGAACAAAAGGTCAAGCACTTTTCGGCTAGAAATCCTTCTGCTATTGAAGCTTCTGGATGCGCTCGATTACGAACAAATGCCTTGTACTTACATAGGTTTCTCTCAATGGAATTCCAACGCAAATGATTTGGACCCCCCAACCTAATCTCATCTAAGATGGATAGGCAAATGCTCCATTATATCAGAAACAGTTGGAGGAAAAATCTTTTTAAGCTCACATTCTATCTCTTTTATTTCACATTACATTGCATCAAGATCTCTTCGCCTTATAACCTTACTACATATGACTCTAAAGAAGTTCCCCAACCTAATCAAGGCAAATGAAATATTCTTAGGTAACACTTTTCTAACCGCAACTTCGAGCAAGTAATGCATTATAAAATAAGCATCATGACTCTTGTATCCTGATACTTTAATCTCTTCTATCTGCACACATCGTGATATGCTTGACACACACCCTTTCTGTAAAGACCCAGCCGGTATTTTCACGTATTAGGACTCCGTTTCCTTAAATAAAACCTTCCATAACATACGCGTTCTTTATGACTCACGGGAGTGGGCGGTTCTGGATTTGGGAATGAATCGGATGGTTTAGGAACACTTGGTTCCTTAAGGTGGGCCTATTTGGCCAAGTTTGACTTCGGTCAACAGTTTTAAGCAAACAACCTCGAAATCGAGTTCTGACAGCTCCAGTAGCTCCGTATGATGATTTTGGATTTGGGCGTATGTTCGGCTCGGGTTTCTGATGATCCAGGAGCGTTTCAGTGCTCGAAATGGAAATCAAGATTTCCTTAAGTTTGGAATTTTGCTTGAAATGGGACTTTATGCTATCGAGGTCCGAACAGAATTCCATGACCGGGAATAGTTCTGTATAGTCATTTATGACTTGTCTGCAAAATTTGGGGTCATTCCGAGTAATATAGACCCGTTCGGCGCAATCTAATGAATTCTAGAATTTCAAAGTTCTTAAGTTTGATTAATTTGGTTTTGCGGTTGAATTTTGAGTTTCGTGGTTGTTTTTAATGTTCCGGATGTTCGAGTGAGTCCGTATCATGAATACAGACTTGCTAGTGCTTTTGGACGGGGTCCCGGGGGGCTCAAGGTGTTTTTTAGACCCCCGGGAGCTAAGTTAGAAAAACCATAAATTTTTCTGTCTGGTTTCCTTCTCTGCGATAGTAGAAGCAGGGATGTGATCGCAGAGAAGTAATTATGCTGGGCCATCCAATGTTCTCTGCGATCGTAGACATCTCTCCGCGATCGCATAAGGTCCTCTTCCCAATTCTATGCGAACGCAGACTCACCCCTACGATCGCACAAGTCACCCCCCCCCTGTTGCCTGTTCCTCTCTGCGGTCGCAGACCTCACTCCTGCGATCGCATAACCCCACCTCCCTACCCTTTGCGATCGCAGGCCTCATCTATGTGATCGCATAGTGCTTCCTGGGGGCCAGGGTCACTTGTTCTCCTCGATCGCAGGCCTGATGCCGCGATCGCACTGAAGGCTTTCCTGGGCAGCCTTTAAATGCCCAATTACAAGCTTTCTTCCTCATTTTCCAATTACCAAACTCCATTGATGACCTTAGAGCTGGGGGAAAGGCTATCCAAAGCCACTATCATCTAAGGTGAGTGACTTTTTCTCTAAATTATCAATTTTTCATGGAATTCATCCAACTTTGTTCTTAAAAATATCAAAATCATGAAATTTGGTAGGAATTTCTAGGGCTTTAATAATTAGTGAATTATCCCTTTTTAGCCGTGAATTCCTAAATAAATTAGGTAATTATGATCCTTAGACTACGGGTAATTTAATCCTTCAAGAACTTTCAAAATCCGAAAGCGGGGACCCGGGGTCGAAATTTCAAAAATCGCCAAGAATGTTAAATTTTAGGAATTATTGATAATTTTCCTTGTTGAACCTTAAATTGATTCAATCATGCTATGTTTGGCTAGTTGTGAACCGTCGAGAGTAATTTCGGAGTTTCGGGCGCATCTTTTGATGCAATCCTTGGTCCGAGGAGTGTTTTGTCGAGATGAGTCTCCTTTCTAACCTTGTAAGAGGTAAATTGCCCCCATAGGTTCTCTATGTGTTATATGTTTGTATTCAAGGGCTGAGTGCGTACCTTGTGACGAGAGTCCGCACGTAGCAACTGCTATGGTTATGTCTGGGTAGTTTTAGGATCACAACATGCCATGTCTTCTACTTTGAAATGATTTATATGTTATAATTCTTGCTTGGATGTAGCATTGATTCCTTGAATATTTCATTGATTAAGTATTTGGACAGATTTGATATGTGAAGTGAACCTAGTAA
>ML278292.1:0-22445 GCA_005239495.1 Nicotiana undulata
TTCCATCGCAGGTGCGGAACACCAGATACAGGTTTGGTTCAGCACTTTGAAATTTTCCAAACTCTCCGTTAAACATCCGAATCGACTCTGAGGCCCCCGGGACCTCAACCAAAACCACCAACTGACCCCAATACCTCATTCCAACTTAGTGGAGCCTTTAAAACACGCCCCCTAACATCAAAATATCCAAAAATTCATAGATTTAAGCCTAGGAACTTAGGAATTTTCAAGAATTCACTTCCGACGCCGAACCACGTCTAAACTCGTCCGAATGACCTCAAATTTTGCACACAGGTCATAAATGACATTNCACATTCCGAACACGCTCCCAACCCCGAAATCACTCAACGGAGCTGCCAGAGTCGACGGATTTCCATTCCAGATCCGTCTTCACACAGCTCCCGCTCCAGCCCAATTTCTAAGGTCAAAGCTCACCTTAAAGGACTATATGTCCAAAAACACTCCAATTTTCATCACTCAACGCTCCGAATCGTTCCATTTAATCTAATAAGATAAGGGAGGAATAGTTATCAGGGGATTGGGGCGCTAACTCCCCAAAACGACCGGCCAGGTCGTTACAGACATATATTAGAGTATTAAGCATTTATCACAAAGAACCATGGCCATTAGGTTATAAATATCACATGTTCAGAGCAGCACAACAAATCTTCCCCTTTTTGGCATCATCAAAAAGTTGCAAATATTATGTGAATCCCAGATGTTTATGAATTACTCATGGCCACTTGGGCAACTGCAAGTGCAATCATGGATTAATCATCAATAATTAACTAATAATTCAAACTATCAACGAAATAGAAACACTGAATAAGAGCAAAAGAAGAAGATTTCATTGATAGAAAGTACAGTTCTTCCACAATCCACAAAATGAAATAAAAACAGTTAAGAGCATGAGCTAAAACAAGAAAAAGTCTCGAGTCTGTGTCACTGATGTTCTAGGCAGGCTAGGCAACTAAGGCTTGGAAGGGCTAGAAGCTTGGGTTTTGGCTTGGAGAAGAGTTCGCATATCTCGAAGAATTCCCTCATTCTTCTCCCTTTCCTCAGTAAGCTCAACTCTGAGAGCATCCCTCTCAGATTCAACCTCTGCCAAACGGTTCTTCAGCCTTGTCATCATCCTTCGCCCCACTCTTCTGCACTTGAGCTTTGACTTTGTTGTTTACAAGTGTCCTCTTTGATGAACCAGGTTCATTGGGGATGCCATTTACCTGATAATCACAAGCCAGAAGAGTATTTATTCCAAAGTGTTCCTTGCTTGTGGCCATCTCCGCCTTCTTCAGTGGCACCTTGTAATGAGCAAGTACAGAAGTGAGAATAAAGCCATATGGAATGGCGTGGCCTTTCGAGCCACTGAAAACTCTGTCCAAGAGCTGAATTATGAACCAAGGCCAGTTTATCTGCCTTCCACTGTCCAGGCACTCCATCAAAACCAAATCCATGTATATAGTAATGTGCCTCCTTTCCTGTCGTGGCAACACACACTTGCTGATAAATTCAAAGATCACTTTGTGTGGGGGCTTCATTTCACTCTTATAGACTGCCATGGGCTCACTCCTTTCCTCATTGTCTCGAACTTCCTTGTGATCACCAGGTCAGTTGGAAGAGCATATAGACTTGGCCATTTCTGCCTTGTGTAGTAACCATAGCCTTCAGAGAGAACGCCAAGGATTTCACCCAATTCTTTGCCATCGAAGGATTTTGGACCCCCTTTACCAAACTAGTGACTCTGCCATCCTTGATCTCAGCGTTTGCCATGAATTCCACTATTTCATTTCTGGCCAGTGTCCCATCCAACTTAAGGACCATGTCCTTCCAGCCCTCCCTCTCAAGTTTTTCCAGCAACAAAATCATTCCTTCTTCTTCCAGGTCTTTCAACAACCTTCCCTTCAGAATTGTACGTTTTCCAAACGTTGTCAACCTATCCTTCTCACCATCAGACTCAACCGCCTCTTCATCACTCCAATCATCTTCTTCAGTAATTTGCACTTTCTTGGGTTTCACCACAAACCTGGTTCGCTTAGCCAAGATAGAGGGTTCAACAGACTTCGAAACAGATGAAGACTACTTTGAGGAAGTCTTGGATTTTTTGGGCTTAAGGGTATGAACCTCTACCTCTGCCACCTTTTCACTTTGATGGACCAGGTCCATTTCATCTACTTCAACATCCTCCATAGGCTCAACCACCCTCTCTTTCCCTTTCTCCAGCTTCTTCTTCTAACTTTCCGCTAAAGCTCTTTGCAGCTCTTCCTCACTTTGCTTTAGCTTGCTCCTTGTAGTTCTACCTCTTGGAAGAGGAATATCAGAACTCTCAGAAGGAGCAACCTTGCTTTTCTTATTTGCGTTTGCTGTCCAAGAAGTTTGAGCTTTAGGAGTTCTTTTCTTTTTTGGGTTGTAACTATCGCCTAATCTTTTCAACAGATCTGCCGAGGTTTCCTCAGTAGATGAACCAGGTTCATCTGTATGTTTTCCCAAATTTACTAACCTGCAGATGCTTCTCCTGATTCACTTCCCCCTGCCTTCTTGACACCTTCTTCCACATGTTCTGACTCAGTTCCACAAATAGCCATTCTAATAGATTCTTGCCCCATTCCTCTCTCTTCACTCCTTACTCCCTCTCTTTCTTTTTCTTTTTCTTTTTTAGTTTTGTTTTTACCACCTCTCTTTTTTGTCTCCGATAGTTCCACATCTATTACAGACCCAACCAAGACGAACCTAGTTTCTAAGTTTTCAGCAGTCTCAAAATCAGCCTCAGAAGTAGTCTTTGGTACAAAAGATACCTATTCAGAATCAGAAGATCCTGTTGCTTCCCATCAGTCGCTGATTTAAAGGAATCGCTCAAATTTTGAGACTCTTGATCCTGACTTGCTTGAAGTTTGGCATTTAATTTTCTCGATAAAGAACTGTTGGCCACTATTTTTATAGCGAGGATCTTAACTCTCCTTTTTCTATGTTCGAGGTTAGGACTGGGTTGAGGAATGGTAGAGCTAGGTTGAGGAGTGGTAGAACTTGGTTGTGGAAGACGAGGATGGATTAGGGGGTAGTGGAGTACCAGGAAAGTTCCAGGTTTTAGACATTTCGATTTTGGTTGAAGATGGAAGAAAGAATCTGTATTGAAGTTGAAGACAAAGAGAGAATGAAGGGTTTCGACGGTTTTCAGAATTGATTAGGGATTTTCAGAGGTGATGATGGGGGATTTAAAGAGGAAGTGTAATTCATCCACAACGACAAATTTTTGGGTCAACTAAAAGTCTAATCACTTCTGCATTTAATCAGTTTGGAATGACAGTTACTGCTTCCCTAAGATCTAGGTGTTTTAATACGGTGGGGATCTTTAGTTTAGATGGAACTGGTTCAAATCGTTATAGGATAGGCTTTGGATAGATTTTGAGTTTGGGTAGAGTTCTGCTGATGAATTAAGTATTAATATTTCAAGATGTGTAGAGAGTAGAACGCATACCTTGCCTTTCAGATGATCCAACACTAATGAACCGGGTTCATCACTTAGGAATCCTCTTGATCAAGTCTCAATTTTTCAACAATAGAGAAAATTTCATTAGTAACTAGTGAGTCATATCAAAACATGGCAAAAGAGTAAACTATTTACAACATGAGACTGAGTAACAATTAATTTGATTATTTACACAAGTTTCAGATTTTCTAGCCAATTTTGTTTCATTTTTTTTCATGTACATTCTGAACTGGTTCAATTAGGTGATCGTAATCATCCCTAACTCTAACATGTTCCTTTCAAAATTCTCTCTACTTAGTTCTTTTGTAAAGATGTCAGCAATCTGTTTATCAATAGCACAAAACTCTATAGATATCAATCCCTTCTCATAATTGTCCCTTAAAAAATGATGTCTAACATCTATGTGCTTTGTTCTTTTATGATGAACATGGTTCTTTGTCTTACTGATAGCACTAGTGTTATCACAAAAGATAGGGATACATCCAACATCGATTCTAAAATCCATCAATTGCTGTTTAATCCACAATAGCTGAGCACAACATGAGGCTGTAGCCGCATACTCAGCCTCAGCAGTATATAGAGCCACAAATTTCTGCTTATTAGTGGTCCAAGACACGAGGCATGAGCCCAGAAAGTGCCCCATACCCGAGGTTCTCTTTCTATCCACTAGAAAACCTGCATAATCAACATCAGCATATCCCACAAGATTAAAGCTACTACCTTTTGGATACCAAAGGCAGAGATCAGTAGTGCCTTTTAGGTATCTCAAGATTCTTTTTACAGCAGTTAAGTGGGATTCCTTTGGATTAGCTTGAAATCTTGCACAAAGTCCTACACTGAAAATAATGGCAGGTCTATTAGCAGTGAGATACAACAATGAACCAATCATTCTCCTATACAACTTTTTATCAACAGATGAACCAGGTTCATCTACATCCAATTTTGTGGCTGTTGCAATAGGAGTGTCAATTTCTTTGGAATCTTCCATTTTAAGCAACTCTTACATATTTTTGCTGATGGATCATAGTTCCATTTGAATTTTATTTAATTTATAAGCCTAAAAAGAAATTAAGCTCACCCATCATGCTCATTTCAAATTCACTCCCCATTAGCTTAGCAAATTCTTTACTTAGCTTATCAGTAGTTGCTCCAAAGATTATGTCATCTACATATATCTGAACTACTAAGAGATCTTTACCTTTTTCTTTCAAGAATAAAGTGTTATCAATTTTACTTCTCTTGTAGTCGTGCTCAAGCAAGAATTTTGATATTCTTTCATACCTTGTTCTAGGAGCTTGCTTGAATCCATACAGTGCTTTGTCAAGTTTGTACACATGATCATGATTCTCCTTGTTCTCAAACCCTGTAGGTTGCTTGGCAAACACTTCTTCCTTTAGATAGCCATTTAGGAAGGCACTCTTGACATCCATATGGTGAAGGGTGAATTCCATGTAAGCAACAAAGGCTATGAGAAGTCTTATTGCTTCCAGCCTTGCCACTGGAGCAAAAGTTTCATCATAGTCTATTCCTTCCTCCTAACTGTATCCTTGAACCACCAATCTTTCCTTGTTCGTAGTAACTGTTCCATCTTTATCAATTATGTTTCTGAAGACACACTTAGTGCCAATTACTGATCTATCCAAGGTTCTTGGTACCAGATGCCAAACTTGACTTCTTTCAAATTGGTTGAGTTCATCTTGCATTGCATTTACCCAGTCTGCATCCTGCAAAGCCTCAAAAACATTTTTAGGTTCAATAAGAGATAAGAAAGCATCAAAAGCACAAAGATTCCTTAAAGAAGATCTGGTTTTGATTCCATAGATTGGATCATTGATAATGTTCTCAATAGGGTGAGAACTTTGATATCTTTAAGGTTTCACAACCAACTGGTTACTCCTTGATGTTCCTTCAATGCTCTGTTGCTGTGGAACAGGTTCAGGCACAGGTTCTAACGAAGTTTGGGAATTATTTTGTTATATTCCCTATGTCATGTTTCTCGGGATGGATGAACCTGTTTCATTACCTGTTCCTTCCTCCAGTGTTGCTTCAGTCTGGGCTGTGGTTTCATTTGAGTTTCTGACTAGCCTAATTTCTTCATCATCTTGTTCCTGTCTCTCAGAAAGAATGTTAGTTTCATCAAAAGATACATGTACACTTTCTTCAACACACATAGTTATTTTGATATAAACTTTATAAGCTTTACTATGTGAAGAATATCCCAAGAATACTCCCTCATCACTTCTGGGATCGAACTTACCTAGGGAGACTTTACCATTGTTGTGCACAAAGCACTTGCAACCAAAAACCCTAAGGTGGGATATATTTGGTTTTCTCCCTTTAAGTAACTCATAGGGAGTCTTCTCTACAAGAGGTCTAGTCATGCACCTATTTATGATATAGCATGCAGTATTAATAGCTTCTGCCCAGAAGCCATGGGGTAGTTTGCTAGAAAAAAGCATAGTCCTATCCATATCTTCAAGTGTCATATTCTTTCTTTCAACCACACTATTTTGTTGTGGAGTAATAGGAGCAGAAAAATTATGATCTATGCCATGCTCATCACAAAATTCAGCAAAATTGGCATTTTCAAATTCATTGCCATGATCAGACCTAATTGATGTAAGTTGATTTCCTAATTGTTTATGAGTTTTTCTAACAAAAGAAGTGAACATGTCAAATGCTTCATCTTTAGATGTTAGAAATAATGTCCAGATAAATCTAGAATAATCATCAATAAGCACCATCACATATCTCTTACCCCCTCTGCTTAATGTTCTCATTGGACCACAAAGATCCATATGAACCAATTCCATCGTTCGGGTTGTACTTACCACTTTTTTGCTCTTAAAAGAGGATCTTACCTGCTTCCCCCTTGCACAAGACTCACAAACTTTGTATTCATTGAACTTAATGTTAGGCAGTCCTATCACTAAGTCCTTGGAGAATAATTTGTTGAGTTGACTTCGACTTGCATGTCCAAGTCTCTTATGCCAAATGAGGGGATCACTGTCCAGCACACTTAAGCATGTTAGTTCATTTTCTAAAAGTGTGGACAGATCTATGATGTATATATTGTTCACTCTTTTTCCCTGTAAAACAATCTTGTCAGTGGTAAGATTTATCACAAAATATTTTGTAGAGGTGAACGCTACAAAGTTACCTTTGTCACACAGTAGTGACACACTGATTAAGCTATATTTCAAGTCGTCTATCAAGTAGACATTCTCAATGGAATGAGTGTCATTCTTACCTACCTTACCAACCCAAATGATTTCAACTTTCTTTCCATTTCCAAAGGAGACATTTCCTTCATTGACGTCCTCAAGTGAAAGGAACTTGTCCTTGTTGCCAGTCATGTTCTTTGAGCAGCCACTATCCATGTACTATATTTGGCTGCTCCCCTTCACTTGAACCTATAAAAGAAAATCAAGGGTTAGTCTTAGGAACCAAACTAGTTTGGGTCCCTTTCTATAAGCAAAAGGATGAATTAAATTCTTTTTAGCCCAACTTGGTAACTAATTCTTCCTTTGAACAAAACTTTTGTTCTTTTGATTGGCCCTTACTTTTGCATTACATTCACTTTTGTAGTGACCAGTCTTACCACAATGGGTACACATTTTGTTCTCAGGAAGAGTGAGGTACTTGTTTTTAGGATCCCACTTAGGCAACTGATTCCCAAAATCAAGTCCTCTTCTATTGCTACTATGATGTTCCTGTAGCCATGTCAAAGCATCAGAGGATCTATTCCATTTACAAGTTCTATCTAGCTCATGCTTGACTTTGCCTAGTTCCTTATTTAACACTCTTATCTGTTCATCCTTCCTATACAACTCATCTTTTAGTTTACCTACATTTTTTTCTAAGATGAGTTGAGAGGCTTCATCTGTCTTCTTACTGGTTCCTAGTTTCAGTTTTAGATTTTCAGATTTTAACTCTAGAACATTTGTTTCAAATGTATGAACCTGGTTCTTCAGAGCAGTATTTTCACTCGCAGTGTCACTGACTCTGAGTTCCAGGTTCTTACATTTTTCTTTTAAAATCACACAGTCCTTGGACATTTGTTCCTTTTCCTTATTTATTACCTCAAATTCATCAATAAAATATAACAGTAAATAAGAGAGTTTTTCTTTAGACAAAAACTTAATCTTGTCTTTGAGATGAATTATACATACCTCAGATTCCTCATGAGATTCCTCATCTGATTTGCCAATTGCCATAAGTGCTTTTTCATCTCCATCTTCATCATCTGATTCCTCATCTGAACTTTCTCCCCATCTCCCCAAGCAACAACCATAGTCTTTGTTGATCCTTTGTTCTTCTTGGGATGAACCTGTTCCTTCATTCAAATGTTTCCTTCTTCCATTCCCATTGGGGGCAGTTCTTAATGTGATGATCAGTCTTCCCACACTTATAGCAGCCCTCATTAGTAGTTTTTACAGGTACCCTTGTCTTGTTGTAATTTTCACCTCTTGAGGAACCGTTTCCTCTTATAAGGTATTTCTTGAAATCCTTGGTGATCATAGCCATTTCATCTTCCCCCAGATCAGCTCCTTCAGTGGTCTGAGCTCCAGACTCCTTTCCTTTTTGGATTCATCCATCTTCATGGTCTTCCTTCTAAGTTCATTGGCAGTGAGATTTCCAATTGGCTCATCCATATTAAGAGTGATGCCCATTTAGGAGGTGCCAAACAGACCCCATCATTGATTTGAGATCTTGATAAGGTGAATACCCAGTCTATTCAATGCTAGCATAATGAGTATAAGGACCTCAAAAAAATCTCTTTTCGTCATATGAACTTTAAGGTGTATGGAGTTTCATATTTGATTTTTTCAGCAGAACGATAGAGACTTCATTTAACTTAGGTTGATCTAGGCCAGAGACAGACCTACGTCAAGATAATCCCACCTTTGAAAGTTGTAATGTTCTTAGATTCCTGAATTGCAGTGATCTTACTTTTCCAAGAAACTGGCAGAACCCTTGTCAGAATCTTTTCAAATTTGTCTTCTTCAAGTAGAGTCCTTCCAAGAGATTTAGTTCATTAGTTCTTGTGGTGAACCTTTTATACATCTCTTGGATAGTCTCTCCTTCCTTCATAGAAAAATTCTCATACTGAGAATATAGTAGAGTACCTCTAGACCTCTTCACTTGAGCAGTTCCTTCATGAGACACTTGCAAAGTGTCCCAAATCTCTTTAGAAGTGGTACAACTTTGAATTCTGTTGTACTCATCTAGATCAAGTCCGCACATAAGCCACTTCTTGGCCTTAGCATTCTTCTCCCACTTTCTCAAATCCTCAGCAGTGCAGTTAGCTCTTGTCTTTGGCACATCTACTTCTTCAGCATTCTTCTTCATGGTGGCCAAAGGACAATCAGTAACAATGTCCTATAGCTCGTAGTCTTCTCCGATTATATGGTCTCTCATCCTTTTCTTCCACCAGGAGTAGTAATGACCATTGAAGAGTGGATGCCTAGCAGTTGATTCTCCTTCCCAGTTCCCATGTGGTTCACTCATCTTGATCTTCTCCTAAGGTATTAGCATCTTCAAGGATAACCTGCTCTGATACCAATTGATATTTTATACGTCAATACCACACAAGAGGGGGGAGGGGATGATTTTTGTGGTGTCCAATTTTTGCGTGCACTTGTTATAGAAGAACCAGGTTCTTCTATGTGTTCCAACTCCTACTATTTGCGGAATAATAAATACAGAAATTAAAGAATACAAAGATTTTACGTGGAAAACACCTGGCTCGAAAGGTGAAAAAACTACAACCTACTTCCTAGTAGGATTTTCTCAAAACTCTTTTCTAAATCAGTGAGCCAAACAACATTTACAAAAACTTCTTTTGTAAACCTAGGATTACCTCTAATCCCTTGTAGCAAACTAGCCTCTAGCTATTTGCGACAAACTCCAAGTTAGCTATAACTTGAAACACAACGTACCTATTACAGACGCTTCTAGATAAAGCTGAGAAGGTACAAGTTAAAATCACCTACTACAAATAAACTAGACTAAAAGACAACAGTTGGAACTGGTTCTTCTAGTTGCTTCAAGTAGCTTCAGATTCGCACACTCAAATTTCACACGAACTGCTTGCAAAATTGCCTTGCTAATTTTGCTCTCAATTCTTGCTTAACTTCTGCTTTTTGTGCGTATATGTACAATAAGAACAATCTGCAATATATAGGGATTGATAGACTTGTGAAGATCCTAATAATTAGTATATATAATTTATCATCAAATATGTCTGTTTGTAAATTGATTCATCGACTTATAACTTACTTAGATGCATCCTTGAATATTAAAAATAAAACATTTTGACCTATCTCTCTCTCTCTCTCTCTCTCTCTCTCTATATATATATATATATATATATATATATATATATAACACTTCGTTGTACTACTTTAACTACATATATAGCATGTTATAGTATATGTTAGTGTATTCATTATTTGTATTACAAAAGTGTTAACGGATTACATTTATATTATTTAGATAGTAAATATAAAGTGATTCATAATTTTGACCAATGTTGATCTAATAACCGACCAACTTTGGTTGGTTATTTCCTATAAATTAAAATATACCGACCAAAGTTGGTCGGTAAATGCTTCCCCTGAATTAACCGACCAACTTTGGTCGGTAACTTTAAATAAAATTTCTTTAAATTTTATAAAATATTTTAAATAATAATAATATAACTATTAAAATTTTTAAAATTGGGTCCACATTACCGACCAACTTTGGTCGGTAAATTTAAATATTTTTTTTTAAATTTTATAAAATATTTTAAATAATAATATAACTATTAAAATTTTAAAAATTGAGTCCACATGACCGACCAAAGTTGGTCGGTAATGTAAAAGTTTCTTTGACTAAGCAAGTCTGACCAACTCGATCAAACTTGTTGACCAACTTACCGATCAACTTTGGTCGGTATTTTTTTAAAAATAAATGTAAAATATTTTTCTCTCAGTTTTCGTCCAACTTTGGTCGCTTTTTTTGACCAACCAACGTTGGTCGAAAAATTGTGGTCAGTATTTACCAAATTTCTAGTAGTGAGAGCTTCTCTTTATTGTTTTTGCAGTCTTTTCGACCGGAAGATATTTCTATTTTACCAGATTTCGCTTATCTCCTGCATGGCACGTGCCTTTGACTCTGCTTCTGTCTATATATGCCAGTTATGAACCTGGTTCATTTCTGAGTTTCTTTGTTAATCTTCAATACTATTCCTTTTCTTGGGCCAACAGAGATGAAGCATACTGACATGATCTTGACGTCGAAAGGACCAGGATTTACACTTGATGTCCGAGTAGAAAGGAAGAAATTGATTTCATCAAGCATGTTTTGACTTGAAAGACTCATGGATATTATGTCTTAATTTACGTGCATACTACTATCAGCGTATTGTACTCCCTCCGTTTTAATTTATGTGAACCTATTTGACTGGGTACGAAATTTAAGAAAAAATGAAGGCTTTTGAAATTTGTGATCCTAAACAAGCCAAAAAGGGGACCATAGTATTTGTGTGGTTCTAAAAGTTTCTCATTAAGGATAGAATTGTAAATTTAAGCTAGATTGTTTCCAAATTTAAAAAGGGGTCATTCTTTTTGGAACGGACAAAAAAAAAAAAAAGTTCACATCAATTAGAATGGAGGGAGTTAGTGATTCTAAAAGTTACGTATTTCATTTATAAGTTACGAAAGTAGGTATCAACTGTTGTAGCTTGTTATCTTAGCATGCACGGTTATACTTTTTTTCTTATTCTCTTTCTTACAATGGGGTCTCCATGCATGGTTCGGAAAGATAAAAGGATTACGAAATGAAAAAAATGAATAGAATTTAGTTTTTTTTTTTATGTAAAAAAAAAGGTTCTATAATCCTAAACTCGTATACATAATTTTGTATATCTGAATGTCAATATATCTTCAAACTGAACTTACTAAAAGAAAACTTAACATCCGTTTTGATTGGCTCCCCTTCCCTAATGATTTTTATTTGAATCTTAGCTGTAAATTTTACTTCAAGTTTATAAAGTACTAGTTAGATGGCTTGACCAACACTTTTGCTCAAATACACATAATATTTCCAAGTTCAAGATTAGTTCTTCTCACTCTTCTGTCTTATGCCCGGTAGACTTTTCAAAGCTTTGTCCTTTATTAGCAAACATTATGATTTTTGTCTTGATTGATTTATTTTAATCATGGAATGTTATTTTAATCAGTTCTATGTTGCAAAAAAGTAGTTAATGCTTCTATTTTGTTTTTTTTTTACCATAAAAGCTAAAATTCATAAATTGACATAACAATTAGATATTTACAATATGATGCTCTATTAGTGAAAAAAATGCATGACACGTGGACTATCATCGAGGTAACAGGGCATGGTGCGTGAACCATCAATATAGCGATACGTGGCGTTCTTACATAGACGAGTTAAAGAATGTGGAAAAAGGCACGGGAGGAACGCCCTCGGGGTTACACTGAGAAAAGAGTTGGACTTGACAGCTGTAAAAGGAGAAACAAGAACAGAATGAATAAAGACCGTAAAGAAGGGAAGAAGCACAAACCTGTCTAAAAAAGGAAGGGAAATCAATACGGTTACATGAAATCTTTAGCCATAATTACTTCCGTTACAATTGTGTATGGTAATTGTTAATCAAGGCAATTAATACCATTAGTGAGCCCGAATTAAGTAAGAAAACCATTATAATTATATACTCTTATATAAGGACTTAGATCTCATTTGTAATATCATCTGATTTATAGTGAAATATATGCAACCATTCTTTACTTTATTCACAAAGTTCTAACCCCAATTTTGGGAGTCATTATTAATCTACTTCCTAATTTCTTTCATTGTCAATTATTTTCATTACTTACCTTATTCTTCAAATTATTGGGAAAGTGAAGTAATCTTGGTTATTAGTAACCCGATTTTTTCTTAACATTGACTTTGACCAAGAAATCTATTTTTAGGTTAGACAAATCGGTTCCATTATCGGGATTATGATAATCTGTTCACTTTTAAAATTCATTTTTAACGACCAAGTATGTCAACCGTTAACGAGAACAACCAGATGAACCAACAAGGTGAAACTCTACCACACAACACACCTACGAGATCCTCTCAGCAATCCCGTGAAAGTTCACCTGAAGGATTTTCTTTGCGTGCTGATGATTATCACGGAGACGACCAAACCGTGGAGCAGGATTCTCTAACGCAATCGATTGCAGAACACGTGAATAGTGCACTGCAATCTTTTGTTAGAGGATTACCCAATGCAGCGTAAAATCCTCCACCAATTAATTCAACAACTTTAGAGAACCTGCGTTCGGGGCTTGATAACTCTGGAAGTAGAGAAATTCCCAATGAATCTCGCAGAAACAGTTGAAGGAGAAAAACAAGTGTATAGAGCAAATACCTGGCATGCCTCCCGTGATCAAAGGTGTGAATATTGACAAGTATTCATAGCAGCCCAGGAAGCCAAGTGCAATACCTTTACCAATTTCCAAAAAGTTTAAAATTCCTGATATTACCAAATATGATGGAACAACTGACCCTCGGGATCACGTAACCGCGTTCACTACCGACGTGAAAGGCAACGATTTAACAAAGTAGGAGATCGAATCAGTTTTGGTTAAAATTTTTGGCCAAACACTCACAAAATGAGCGTTAACATTGCATTCTTTTTTATCTGAAAATTCCATTGATTCTTTTGATGAGCTGGAAGATCCATTTACAAAAGCACATGCAGGGACTCAAAAAGTTGAAAAAGGGATGGAAAACATGGTCAAGGTTAAACAAGGGAGTACAAAATTCTTAGGGAATTCGTAGATAGATTCCAGTGAGAGAGGTTGATGTTTCCTCGAGTACCTGATAAGTGGAAGGCTATGGAATTCGCGAGAAACTCGAACGAGAAAAGTTAAGAAGCCACGAGGAGGTTGAAAGAAAGTTTGCGAGAATTTCCTGCAACAACTTGGAACGATGTGTAAAATTGTTATAGTACGAAGCATCGGATAGAAAATGATATAGTCGCAAAACCAAGGGCCAAAGAAAGACCAGGTTTGATACACTCAAAATTAGAAAAGAGGTTCGATAAAAATAGGTACGAGCCATACATGGGACCCGCGGGGCGAGACTCTGGATCTAAACAAGAGAATGCATGATTTGATCCAAGATCAAGGCAAAGAGACGTGAGTTCTTCATCTAGGTTTAAAAAGGAACGGGATGCCTTGATTCCAGTATACAAGCAAGAATAGGGGATTATAACTTTAATATTAACACCTCCGAATTGGTGGTGGTTTTAAGAGGTATGAGAGATAAGGTGCGATGGTCGAAAGAAATGAGATCAGATCCAAAAGAAAGAAACCCAGATTATTTGTGCGAGTTTCATGATGATCATGGACATATAACAACATATTGAAGAATAGGTACGAGCCATACATGGGACCCATGAGGTGAGACTCTCGATCTAAACAACAGAATGCATGATTTGATCCAAGATCAAGGCAAAAAGACGCAAGTTCTTCATATAGGTTTAAAAAGGATTGGGATGCCTTGATTCCAGTATGCAAGAAAGAATAGGGGATTATAGCTTTAATATTAACACCTCTGAATTGGTTGCTTTTGTAAGAGGTATCGGAGATAAGGTGCGATGTCCGAAAGAAATGAGATCAGATCCAAAAGAAAGAAATCCAGATTTTTTGTGCGAGTTTCATAATGATCATGGACATAGAACAACAAATTTAAGGCTTTTGCAAGGAGAGGTCGAACATTTATTGAATCAAAGCTATATTACTAATATATTCAGTGAGAAAGGGAACAATCATACATGAAGAACAGACAAAAACTGTAACGACTAGGCCGGTTGTTTTGAGAGTTGTATCCATGTTCCCTTATTTAGTGCGCATTCTCTACTTGATTGTTTTTATGTGACTTTCCGGGGTAGTTGGTTCGGGCCCAGAGAGTTTGTAGAAGGAATTGAGACACTTAGTCTCAAGGTTGGAAGCTTAAGTTGAAAAGGTTGACCGAATGTGACCTATGTGTAAATGACTCAATAATAGAGTTTTGACGGTTACATTAGCTCTTCCAGGTGATTTTTGACTTAGGAGCGTGTCCAGATTTTGATTTGGAGGTCTATCGTTGAATTAGTCTTGAAATGGCATGACTAGGAAATTTAGAAGTTTGACTGATAGTGGACTTTGGCTTATTGGGCTCAGATTGGGATTTTGGGAGTTTGAGTAGGTCTGTGGTGTCATTTGTGACTTGTGTGCAAAATTTGAGGTCAATTGAGCGTGATTTAATAGGTTTCGGCATCGAATGTGGAAATGAGAAGTTTAAAGTTCATTAGACTTTAATCAATGCGCGATTCATGGGCTTTGATGTGATTTGAAGGTTCGACTAAGTTCATATCGTGTTTTAAGAAATGTTGGTATATTTGGTTGAGGTCCCGGGGGCCTTGGGTGGAGTTCGAATGGTTAACGGATCGAAATGTTAGTTTGAAGGATTGCTGAAGCACTAGGTCTAGTGAAATCACATATGCAAGGGTTTTGATCGCAGGTGTAATGACGAATATGTGCACCAACCATCGCAGAAGAGGCCAAGAGTGGAGCTGGGAAATGCTCGCAAGTGTGAAGAGCTTGCCCCACCTATGAGGTCGCAGGTGAGCGCGGAAGCGAAAATGGAGATTGAGGCTGGTTCCGAAAAAGCGGTAGCGTGGCTCGTAGAAGCGAGCCCGCAGGTTCGGTGCTATGGTTCGCAAGAGTGGAGGGAACCCCATAACCGAGAGAAGGATTTCTTCCGCGACATCCCATAAGAGGATAAGTTGTCGCAAGTGCAAGAAAGCCTGGGCAGTGTATTAAAAACGAGGGTTCCATGATTTTCTTCATTTTTAACATTTCAAGCTTTGGATTAGGCAAAGTTTGAGAGGCTTTTCGAGAGGTTTCTCAAGGTAAGTCACTTGTGGTTAAATTTACTTAATAATTATGTTTCCCCATTGATTTTACCTCCAAGATTATGTGGTTTCGAGGTGTAAGTTTGGGAGTTGAGGCTAGTGATTTGGAGTGCTTAAAATGGGGATTTGGGTGTTGATTTGGTGTTGGATTTTGGTAAATTTGGTATGGTTAGGCTCGTGGTTGAATAAGCTTCCAGATTTTTTTGACTTCCATTAGATTCCGAGACGTGGGCCTCGGGGTCGATTTTTGAGCTGACTTTTGAATTTCATTCAAAACTTAGTATTTTCTCACAGAATTAATTCCTTTGGCTCGTGAACTAGATTTGAGGCATTTTGTAAAGATCTGTAAAATTTCTTGCTTATAAAAATGCCCGAACGAGTTCCTGAGTTGTTTTTACTGTGGAAATTCCTAAACGGACCTAATTTGAAAAAAAAGTACTTGGGGAGTTAAAGAATCACTGCCTAACTGAAGGACAACTATGCGGTCCAATCTGCGACCGCATTTTGATTTTGCGGATCGCATAGCTGTCGCATTATTGCCTTTGATTTTTGTGGAGGGGTGTTATGCGACGCACTATGCGATCGCATAACGAGTATGAGGACCGCATAGTGGTCGCATACCTGGGCAGATTATTTCCAAATTTTGGCCCACCTGGGGCCATTCTGTGGTTAGCTCTGCGGACCGCATGTCAGGAATGAGATCGCATTCCTGACCGCATATTTGACACGGGCTTTTAATTTTCCAAACTTTTATACCCGACCCAGCTTCATTTCACCCCTACCCCCTTTCATTTTAACTGGATTCTAAACAAGATAGAGAGAAGAAAAAGAGAGTTCCTGAGAGAGAAGGTTCCAACATCACTCAATATGATTTTCCAAAATCACTCAAGCCCGGATATTATCGAGTAATCAGTCATCTTCTTCGCTAAAAGGGTAAGCCTTCACTCTAATTATCCCAATTTCTCTGATTTTTGATGGGAATAAAGCACTCATGGGTTGGTTTTGAAAAATGAAAGATGAAACCTTGCATGCATGTGAATGTAACTCCGTAACCTAGTAATGGGGGAAATGAACTTGGGTAATTATGCACAAAAAGGGGGTTAGTAACCTAAGGGATCGCATAGTGTTTGATGAAATGCTTAATTGAATTCGAGGTTCCTAATCCTAAGTGAAATAGGTCACATTGTGGAATAGATTGACGGTGCCCGACGATCCGGTGAATTGTGATAGAAATTAAAAAGGGAAACTCGACTCCAGGTATGTATGGCTAACTTTAATCTTTGTAAAATCGCTTTGTGGTGTCCGAGCATACGGTACGTGTATTGGTGTGAATATGTGCAAATGGTTGTTCAAATTGTGTTGAAGCGTGAAGTGTATTCCTTGTCTGTCTTTAGTTGATCACCACACTACCATGATATGTGAAATGATGCTAGTAGGTTAATGAATCCAAGAGTATGAATGTATATGCTAAAGGTTGTGTAACAAGTAAAGAAAAGGAGTTCTGGTGTGATGTAATTTAACTAAACGACTGTGGCAATATCGTATATGATTCACTGTTTGGTAGGGTTTATTATGGCACAATTTTTTTTATACGTATTGTGGGTTGTAAAGAAGCTATATTCCTATTGCTGAAATTTTCTGTGATTGAATTGTGAACTGTCATTGTTGATATGAGATATGATTGTATGGTGGGATCGGGTTGCGCGCCGCAACATGAGGGATAAGGGTGATTTGTGAGAAGCGATAAGGGTGAGATGTGATTGTCTGGTGGGATTGGGTTGCACGCCGCAACAAAAACATAAGAAATGATTGTGATTGTCAGGTGGGATCGGGTTGCGCGCCGCAACAGAAGAAATAAGGGTGGAATGTTGAGAAGGGATAAGGGTGGAATTGTGATTGTGATTGTGATGAAGTGAGAATTGTGGAACTTCCATTGTGTTTCTTTCTATATCTTTGTGTTGTGATTGTGTGACTCTCTGTGTGTCTCTTGCCTATGCATTGTTGAGTTTACTTAGAGTAAAGTTTGTTCATACATACCAGTACAATTCAAATGTACTGACGTCCCTTTTTCGGGGGGCGCTACATTATTGTGATGATTGTAGGTGGTTCTATAGCAGGTACTCCAGCTCACCAACAATAGTGCCTCCTCTACGCCCCATCAACTGTTTTGGTGAGCCCCTTTCCTCTCGGGGCCCTGTGTGGTTCATGCCACATCTTCTTCCGGATTTTCATTTTGGTATTTGTGTAAGGTATAGCCGGAGCCTTGTTACCGGCAAGTATTATATAACTCCTTTGTACTCTTAGAGGCTCCGTAGACAGGAAATGTGGGTTATGTACATATGTATTTTGGGCAGTATAACTTGTAGACCACGTAAAGTAAACCTGTATGTTATGTATATTTTGTAAGTATTGTACCACATGTGGGTAATGACAGAAATCTAGAATTTAATTCCAGGTTGTAAGAATGTGTTTAAATTATAATTGAATAATGTACATTGGAATCACGGGGTAATACATAGGATGGAAAAGGGAATCCAGGTCCGCTTGACTGGGGCTACCCGGTCGAGCGCCGGTTGTGTCCCTCGGTTTTGGGGCGTGACAAACTCTGTATCAGAGCCTAAGGTTTTTAAAAGAGTCCTAGGATGCTCGGAGCCGTGTCTAGTAGAGCCCTTCTTATCGGTGTGTTGTCGGCCACATCTATAATTAGGGGGCTACATGGACATTTAGAAAATTACCCTTTTATTGTTATTCTATATCGTGCGGTGAACCGGAAAGTGAAAATATCCTTGCCTAATTCGTGCTTTATTCCGAAATTTTCAGTAATGGCACCAAAGAAGAGAGATCGACTTGACCTTGAGGCCAATGCCACCCCAAGTGTGGTTGTGAATCATGTACCTGATAGTGCGGGTGAGAGTGACTCCCCGACCTTGAATCTGCCTGACCCTTCTATTCCGGATCAAATCATTCCTGTTCCTGCGGCGGCGGAGGGTGCTGCAATCCCTCCCGCTAATATTCCTGATCCCTCTACAGTTCCATCTTCCTGTTCCGGTACGTCCGAGGGGGACCTCAGAGGAGCTATTCATATGTTGACTCAGTTGGTGGCTGCTCAGGCCCAAAGATCTCATGCCACCCCTGCGTCCTCTAACGGACATGGAGATTTCACTGGCTCCAGAGTCAACCAGTTTCTGCGGTTGGCCCCTCCAGAGTTCTCAGGTACGGATCCAAAGGCCGATCCATAGGATTTTCTTGATCTTCAGGTGATGAAGGCTACAGAGACAAAGGGGGTCGAGTTAGCTTCGTACAGGCTGAGGGGAGCAGCATATTCCTGGTTCGAGATGTGGGAGGGTTCCCGTGGGGAGGGAAGTCCTCCGGCTAGATGGGACGAGTTTGTGGATGCGTTCATGGATCACTTTTTGCCTATTGAGATTGTGGCAGCCCGTGCTACTGAGTTTGAGGTCCTCAAGAAGGGCAGTATGAGTGTTTGGGAGTACCACATGGAGTTCGTAAGGTTGTCCAAGTATTCTCCTTAGTTAGTGTCGACCATGGACGCTCGAGTTCGACGATTTGTTTAGGGTCTCAGTCCTTTGGTTGTGAATGAGGTTGCTACAAAGAATTTACACTCGGATATGAATTATGGAAAGATCGGGGGGTTCGCCCAGGCCACGGAGGCTAGAAAGTTGAAGATACGGGCAGATAGGGAGGGTAGCAGCAGAGCCCGGTCAGTGGGTCACTCAGGGAGCGGAGTTGCAGGGGGGAGACCAGTTCAGGGGAGGGGGCCATCAGGGTCATCCTAGTCTTATGCACATTCCTCAGCTAGTGCACCGCCATCTGTGCACCGTTATCAGCCGAATAGTCATTGGAGACCAGGATCCGACAGTAGGAGAACCCATCAGTCAAATCGTCCCGGAGGAAGGTTCCAGCAGTAGGGGAGGGCTCCGTGCCCTAAGTGCGGGGGGTTCCATACTGAGGCTTGTTATTTGGATCGCTCGATATGCTACAGGTGTGGGGTGAGGGGTCATGTTCAGCGGGATTGCCGTGCGCCCAGCCAGGGCATGGGTAGGGGATTTGCCCAGTCATCCGGTTCTTCAGCCGCCACATCTTCAGTGCGTCCTCCAGCTCCAGCAGGATGTGGTGCATTTAGGGGTGGGACTCGTGGTAGAGGTGGACCCAGCTGATTCTATGCTTTGAGTGGTCGCCAGAACGCGGAGGCTTCTCCAGATGTTGTTACAGGTATTCTGAATGTTCAATCACTTGATTGTTATGCTCTTATTTATCCGGGTTCCTCCTTGTCTTATGTTACCTCGTTTATTGCTTCAAGTTTTGGGATAGAACCCGAACAACTTCATGAGTCGTTCTCTATATCGACTCCGGTTGGTGATTCTATTATAGCAGCGCGCGTCTATAAGAATTGTGTTGTCACGGTATGTGGTCGCGTTACCACGACCGATCTCATTGAGCTTGGGATGGTGGATTTTGATATTATTATGGGAATGGACTGGCTTTATTCGTGCTTTGCTAAACTCGACTGCCGAACGAGAGTCATGAGACTCGAGTTTCCTAATGAGCCGGTTATTGAGTGGAAGGGGAATGGTGTGGTGCTGAAGGGTAGGTTTATTTCCTACCTTAAGGCTTCGAAGATGATTAAGAAGGGATGTATCTATCATTTGGTCCGGGTCGCGGACACCGCTTCATAATTGTCGGCCCCTGAGTCCGTGCCAGTCATGAATGAGTTTCTTGAAGTGTTTTCTGACGATCTTCAAGGGATTCCTCCAGATAGGGAGATTTATTTCGGGATTGATGTATTGCCAGATACACAGTCTATATCTATTCCACCATACAAAATGGCGCCAGCAGAGTTGAGGGAGTTAAAGGAGCAGTTGAAGGATTTATTAGAGAAAGGGTTCATTCGGCTGAGTGTGTCGCCATGGGGCGCTCCGGTTCTTTTCGTCAGAAAGAAGGATGGGTCGCTTCGGATGTGTATCGATTATCGACATCTCAACAATGTCACTATCAAAAACAAGTATCCGTTGCCTCGAATAGATGATTTGTTTGATCAATTGCAAGGTGCAAGGTTCTTCTCCAAAATTGATTTACGGTCTGGGTATCATCAGTTAAAGATCAGAGAGCAAGATATTCCTACGACCGCCTTCAGGACTCGTTATGGTCATTTTGAATTTTTGGTAATGTCCTTTGGGCTGACCAATGCTCCAGCAGCTTTCATGGATCTTATGAATCGGGTTTTCAAGCCATTTCTAGACTCCTTCGTGATTGTTTTTATTGATGACATCCTTGTCTATTCGCGAAGACGGGAAGATCATGCTAATCACCTCAGGGCAGTCCTGCAGACTCTTCATCATCGCCAGTTGTATGCTAAATTTTTGAGATGTGAGTTTTGGCTAGAATCAGTCGCATTTCTAGGTCATGTTGTTTCCAGAGAAGGGATTCAGGTTGATCCCAGAAGATCACGGCAGTGAAGGATTGACCTAGACCAACGACCCCGACATAGATTCGCAGTTTCTTGGGTCTAGTTAGGTATTATTAGAGGTTTGTGGAGGGATTCTCTACCCTCGCCTCCCCATTGACTAAATTTACACAGAAAGCGGTGAAGTTCCAGTGGTCCGACACTTGTGAGAAAAGTTTTCAGGAATTGAAGTCGAGATTGACTTCGACATCGGTATTGACCTTGCCAGAAGGTATAAAGGGATTTGTGGTTTATTGCGATGCTTCAAGGGTTGGTTTGGGGTGTGTGTTGATGCAACATGGGAAGGTTATAGCGTATGCTTCAAGGTAACTCGAGAATCACGAGAAGAATTATCCGACGCATGATTTGGAGCTCGCGGCAGTGGTGTTTGCATTAAAACATTTGCGGCATTATCTTTATGGAGTCCACGTGGACGTGTTCTCAGACCACAAGAGTCTTTAGTATTTATTCAAGCAGAAGGAACTGAATCTAAGGTAGCGGAGGTGGTTAGAATTATTTAAGGATTATGATATGGACATCTTGTACCATCCAGGAAAGGCGAATGTGGTGGTCGACGCTCTCAGTCGGAAGTCTATGGGTAGTTTGGCCCATTTAGAAGCGGATCAGAGGCCCTTGGCTTGGGAGTTTTATCAATTGGCCAGTTTGGGGGTTTGTCTTTCGACCTCAGGCGAAGGGGAGGTTATGGTGCATAATGGGGCAGAATCGTCACTTGTAGCGGAAGTCAACGAAAAGCAGTTTATTGATCCAGCATTGGCACAGTTGAAGGAGGAAATTCTGAATAACAAGATTTCGGCATTTTCACTCGGCAGCAATGATGGAGTGTTGCGATGTCAAGGTAGGATATGTGTTCTAGATGTAGATAATCTTCGAGAGAGGGTAATGGCGGAGGCTCATAGCTCCAGGTATTCTGTGCACCCAGATTCTACGAAGATGTATCATGATCTCCGGGAAATTTATTGGTGGAGCGGTATGAAGAGGGGTATGGCGGACTTTGTGTCTAGATGTACGAATTGCCAGCAGGTGAAGGTCGAGCATCAGTGGCCCGGTGGATTAACTCAACTTATGGAAATACCGACGTGGAAATGGGAGATGATCAATATGGATTTCGTGGTAGGGTTACCTTGCACTCAACGAAAATTCGACTCAATTTGGGTGATAGTGGATCGACTCACCAAATCAGCCCACTTTTTGCCAGTCAAGTCCACCGACACAGCGGAACAGTATGCTCAATTGTACATCAAAGAGATAGTTAGACTTCATGGCACTCCAGTTTCTATTATCTCAGAGCGAGGGGCCCAGTTCAAAGCTAATTTTTGGCGGAAATTTCAGCAAGGTTTGGGTACTCAGGTAAATCTCAGCACGACTTTCCATCCACAGACTGACGATCAGGCAGAGCGGACTATTCAGACACTTGAAGATATGCTACGGGCTTGTGTTTTAGACTTCATGGGTAATTAGGATGATCATTTGCCGCTTGTCGAGTTTGCTTATAATAACAGCTTCCATGCTAGTATTCAGAT
>ML278293.1:565-25633 GCA_005239495.1 Nicotiana undulata
GAGTTAAAACGGGGGTTGAGGCGTCTTATGTATATCAACATATCTAAACCGCCTATGTGGGTCCCATAGAGAGCTACTTGGCGCAGTCTCGCTAAAACATGAATATCTCTTTACTCCGACTTCGTATAGACGAACGGTTTAATGCGTTGGAATCTAAACTCATAGATCTTAAATTTGGTAGGTAGATCATCTCCTAATTCCAAGTATATTGGGAGAAAATAGCAGTTACATTTGACCTAATTTTCAGCATATTATGAATGTAACTTGTGAAGACCTTTGCCAACTTTTGTTCCACAACTTTTTTACTTCAAAACATAGCACACGAATATCATATGACAAACATAACTCATAGCATAAAATCCTTATCATGTAATGAACCATAGTCTCACCCTAAAGTACATGTTGTAACATTTCAAACTCGTCGACTTTCGACGAATCTTATTTTCTTCAATTGGTTTAGCTTCTAAGCTTTCCAATCCTGTTGGTACTCGTTATTCAAGATCTTAAATATTTGTAACCTCCAAGGTAACATTATTAACTTACTATATATTCCATCAAATATAATCTTATTTTTGAGCTTACTCAATTGACTTACGATGTACTCTCACGTACGAAAACATGGGGTGTAACATGTAAATCCAGAAATTCCTTAACTAAATTGTCTATATTGACCATAAATCCGAAGTAAGAACATTTCAAGCTTAGTCTTTAAAACATCATATGTTCTCTTCTTTTCTGTTAAAGCTTTAGTGGACAGAGTTACTCAATACCTATACTAGTGGAAAGAAGCGGTACATGTTATGTTAAACGTACACAGACACCTACCTATTATCGAGAGAGAACTTCAAATAATTAGTAAGAAAATATTTCGTGATTCATTTACTTCACCTTAGGTACATATCACATTATGTTTTCGAGATGTTTTTTTTCTCATTCGATGTTGGATTGTTCATGTTGTATTTGATTCACATACCATGGTATTATATAAAGTCATTTTATTTTCCGTAGTTACTATAGTTTCTAGATTTATGCTAATGTTTAACAATTATATTTATTTAATTAGAGTTTTAAAATTAACGTATTTTTAGCAATTTTTTAATTTTTTTACTATTTGCAGATTTATAAATTAGTAAAAGTTAAAGATGTTAAGTTAAATTCCAAAGTTTCAATGATAACAATGTTCACTTACCTTGTTTTGCAGGAATCGAAATCATAAAAAGGAAAGAAAACTAATGAGTTTTCCAAAAATGTGATTGTTGAATTAATGGACAAGAAGAAGGAATCAAAACTTATCACATACATTCGGCCTCAATAAAAGGAAATCAGATTACAAATCAAGGATCTATTGCCAACAAATATCCAGTATCCTTAATTAAGCTCAATCGAAAGCTTGAATATCTCCTCAATGTAAGCATGTGACAAGGAAAGTCACGATCGAATCCGGCCCTTCCCAAGAGCAGGATTCGAAGAGGAACCCCTTGGGTCAAATCCCTTTGAATATTTCGTGCCTCTATTTTCGGTCAAGGCTCAACGCCTCTCTTATCTCCTATAAGAAGTCTGCTAAGATCAAATGGAATACTTGCGCAACAACACACATTGTTTTCTAAGTCTCTGTACTTCTTAGCATAAACATTGTAATCCTTGGTTTATCAGTGTCTCAAAGGATAGGAAGAGTTAGAACACAAAAGAGAGTTGTGACATTATTCAAGATTCATTGTTGTTATACTTCGTTGGTGGTGAACTAATCAAATCCATCTGTACTCTTGTGACCCAAGGGAAACAGGATGTAATTATCACACCAGTACCAAGCCAGTATAAAATTGTTGTGTGTCATTCTCTTTCCATTTACTGTTATTTTACACTCTGCTCTTAATCTAGTCAACTAAAATCATCGTTAGTCGGCTATTTTTTTAAAAGACCACAATTAACCCCCCCCCCCCTGTACCTTCAATTGGTATTTGAGCAAAGCTCAAAATCTCTGCTTAAAAGCTAGTGAGAAAAAGATCATGGGATCTAACACTTTTGTTGGTGCACTATTTCAAGAAGGAACCTCTCAGGTTCGACCTCCTTATTTTAACAGATAACACTTTTCTCATTTGAAAGTGCGTATGGAAACATACACGATGTCGTTTGACATTAAAGTTTGGCGTGTGATCAAAATGGGAAATCTTCCAATCCCACCAAAGAAGGATGCAAATGGTCAAGTTATCGTATCAACTGATCCTCTTGACTTAGATGACTACACTGATGAAAAAGGTGATGTCATAACTGTGAATGCCAAAGTAAAAAATCTACTGTACAATGCTATCAGTGGAGAAGAGAATGAAAAGATATCAAGTTGTGAAATGGCCAATGAAATATGGGACAAACTGGAGGTCACTTATGAAGGAATCAACAAAGTGAAAGAAACAAGGATCAATCTTTTGGTTCGGGAATACGAGCTATTTCAAATGAAGGATGGAGAATCGGTGGAAGAGATATTCTCCAAGTTCGGCAAAATTCTTGGAGATCTTAAGTCTTTTGGCAGACATATCAAAAATGGTGAACAGATTAGAAAAATTCTCAGGAGTTTACTTACCATTTGGCAACCAAAAGTCATCGCTTTGGAATGTCAGGATCTTGAGAAAATTTCCTCTCACGAACTTAGAGGTGATCTAATGTCTTTAGAGAAAACTCACTTGGATGAAATTCAAGAAAAGATGAAAACAATTGCCTTTAAAAGAAGAAGAAGAAGAATAAGAACGAGAAGAAGAAGAAGAACGAGAAGAACGAGAAGAACAAGAAGAAGGAGGAGGAGAAGAAGAAGAAGGAGAAGAAGGAGGAGGAGAAGAAGAAGAAGAAGAAGAAGAAAAAGAAGAAGAAGAAGAAGAAGAAGAAGAAGGAGAAGAAGAAGAAGGAGAAGGAGGAGGAAGAGAAGAAGAAGAAGAAGAAGAAGAAGAAGAAGGAGGATGAGAAGAAGAAGAAGGAGAAGGAGAAGAAGGAGGAGAAGAAGAAGAATGAGAAGGAGGAGAAGGAGGAGAAGGAGGAGGAGGAGAAGAAGAAGAAGAAGAAGAAGAAGAAGAAGAAGAAGGAGAAGGATAAGAAGAAGGAGGAGGGGGAGGATAATTAGATGAAAACATTGACATGCTCCCTCAAGTTGTAACAAACATGATGAGGAAAAACAGAAATAGCAGAAGGAAGCCTAACTTCATGAAAGAAAGGATAAATAATGAAACTGATAAAAATGATGGAAGGTGCTACGAATGTGGAAAATTTGGTCACATTCAAGCTGATTGTCTTGAACTAAAGAAGAAACTCAACAGAAACATGCAAACGAAGAAGTCTTTCGGAGCATGGAGTGATGAAGAAGAGTCAGATCATGAGGAAGTTGCTAATATATGCTCCATGGCTATCAATGAAAATTAAGATTCAGGGGAGCATGGAATAATGGCAGATGGAGTTGATGAGGAAGACAACTCAAGAGAACTTGGACTTATGGTAGACGAAGGAACTAGTGAGGTACGTCTTCCCACATGCCCTAGTTGTTATGAACTTCAAGAATTTGTTGATATTGCTCTTGCAGATATCGAAAGAGTTGTGAATGAACTTAGAAAGATCAAGAGAGAAAATAAATATTGGGCCCTGAAACTGAAAGTCTGAGAAATTGAGTGTGATATGCTACATGATGATGTTAATGGGCTTCAACTTCAATTGAATGGATTGCAAAAATCCACTAGTCACAGCTCAGTCAAATCGAATCAGACTACTCATCACAAACAGAAATTTCTTGCATGTTCCTTTTGTGGTAAAAATGGTCACAGTACTAACCAATGCAGAAACAGAATTAGCATAAAAAGGTTCTGCAAACTCTAATAGCCCATCATGTTTTTATTATGGTAAAAGGGGTCACACCTCAAATCGTTGCAGGTTCAAGGATAACAGTAGATGGGTCTGGAGACCTAAATCTTCAAATCAAACTAACACTCAGCATTCTAACCATTCAGGATCCAAGCAGGCTTGAGTACCTAAAAATAAGTAATTTTGTTTTGCAGGAACACCACAAGAAGAATCGAAAAGGAAAATGGTATCTCGACAGCGCGTGTTCCAGACATATGACTGGTGACAAAGAATTATTCAAATCAGTCACCAAACTAGATGGAGGAACAGTTACCTTTGGAGACAAATCCAAAGGAAATGTAATTGGTGTTGGAAAAGTTCCTCTAAGCTCAACATGTGATGTAGATGAAGTCTACCTGGTTGATGAACTCGTCTATAACCTTTCAGCATTAGTCAACTATGTGACAACGACTATGAGGTTCGTTTTAAGAAACATGGTTGGTTTATCGAAGATGAATCAGGTAAAATCATTCTTTCAGGTAATAGAGACAAAATGTCTATACTATAAGCAATTTAGATAATCTTGGAGATCAATTTGTGTTACTTCCATTATTTATGATCCCTGGTCTGGCATAGAAAACTTGGTCATGCCGGCATGCATACTATTCAAAATCTTTCTAAACATGATCTTGTAATCGGTCTTCCAAAGCTAGATTTTTCAAAGGATCATATTTGTGATGCATGTCAACTGGGAAAACAAGCTCGCTCTTCTTTAAAAATTAAAAACATTGCTTCCACCTCCAAACCTCTCCAATTATTGCACATGGATTTATTTGGTCCAACTAGAATTGCTAGCATAGGTGGTAGGAAATATGCTTTTGTCATTGTAGATGATTTCTCTAGATTTACCTGGGTTTTATTTTTAAGTCACAAAGATGATGCTCTAAGGAATTTTGAAGCTTTCTGTGAGAAGGTTCAATGAGAAAAAGGATACTACATCTCTATTGTCAAGAGTGATCATGGAGGAGAATTTGAAAGCAGTGCTTTTGAAAAAATTTGTAACGATGAGAAATCTCTCACAACTTCTCTTCACCAAGATCACCGCAGCAAAATGGAGTAGTAGAGCGTAAAAAATAGAACTTTACACGACATGGCAAGAACCGTGATTGTGGAAAATTCTCTACCTCATCACTTCTAGGCAAAAGTTGTGAGTACAGCATGCCACATCATCAACAGGTGTCTGATTCGATGAAGCCTCAAAAAGACTCCTTATGAACTAGGGAACGGTAAGAAACCCAACATCAGCTATTTTCACTCATTTGGATGCAAATGCTTTATCCATAACAATGGACAGGACAATTTGGGTAAGTTTGATCCTAAGAGTGATGAAGGTATATTTCTTGGATACTCTCCTTCAAGTAGAGCATATAGAGATTACAATAAAAGAACTTTATGCATTGAAGAATCAATTCATGTTATTTTTGTTGATACTAACCCTCGCCCAAGGAATGAAAAAATTCCTGAAGATGAGGAAATCATTTTGTCCCTAAATCTGTTATTGTAGGAAAGGATCATCAAAGTGAGTCAGTTGTTCAACAGATTCAACCAACTGAAGAGCTCGCAGAAAATCTCGAACTGTCTCCAGCAGATCAGTCGACTAATGTAGAAAGAGAACCTTCCTCAAACACTCCAAATGAATGAAAACGTGAACCTGGCTATCCTCACAAATTCCTTATAAGAGATCCACAGGAAGGAATCACAACAAGAAGATCTCAGAAGAACAAATATCATGGGGCTCTTATTTCTCAACTTGAGCCAAAGAAAGTGGATGAAGCTCTGAATGATACTCACTGGATAAGTTCTATGAAAGAGGAACTGGATCAATTTGAAAGAAATAAAGTATGGAAATTGGGTCCAAGACCTTCAAACTCCTCCATCATTGGAACTAAGTGGGTATTCATAAAAAATTGAATGAATCTGGTCAAGTGGTTCAAAATAAAGCAAGATTGGTTGCCCAATGACACTCTCAGCAAGAAGGAATCGACTATGATGAAACCTTTGCGCTTGAAGCAAGACTCAAATCCATACGAATATTACTTGCTTTCGTTGCTCACAAAGGATTCAAGCTATTTCAAATGGATGTTAAAAGTGCGTTCCTAAATGGCTATATCTCCGAAGAAATATATGTGAAGAAACCACCATAATTTGCAAACATCACCTTTCCTGATCATGTGTACAAGCTGAATAAAGCTTTGTACGGTCTAAAGCTTTGTATGTGTCAACTCTTGGTAAATGCATTAGTATCTTGGCATAGCAAAAAACAAAATTGTGTTGCCCTATCAACGATTGAAGCAGAATATTTAGTTGTTGGAAGTTGTTGTACACAAGTTTTATGGATTATGCATCAACTTCTCGACTATGATTTATCTCTTACCTCTACTCCTATATTTTGTGATAATTCCAGTGCTATTTGTTTATCAAAAAAATTTGTGCATCATTCTAGAGCAACGCATATAGAAATTAAGCATCATTTTATTTGTTATCATGTTGCTAAAGGTGATATTGTTTTAGAATTTATCAGTACTAATTCTCAACTTGCTGATATTTTCCAAAACCACTTTTGGAAGAATGATTTTGTTTTCTCCGAAAAAGATTGGTGTTGTATAAAATTTGTTAGACTAATCTTTTACCTTCTTCTAAAATATTTTATTTCCTTAATTGTCACGACCCAATTTCGCTCCGTTGGGTATCGTGATGGAACCTAGTCTTAAGGACTAGGTAAGCCTAACATTTACAGAATAATAACAATATTAAAAGAAAAACTAACAGTCTTGATATAGAATCTTGACAGAATTTACAACTTTTCCCAAAACCGATAATACAAGTCATAAGCTCTACGAAGCCTGCGAACGCAGCAACAGGTTGCCTTGGGTCTCCTCGACAATCATACGCGCAGCTACTAACAACGTATATACCTGGATCTGCATACAAAAATGTGCAGGAGTGTAGTATGAGCACACCACAGCGGTGCCCAGTAAGTATCAAGACTAACCCCGGTGGAGTAGTGACGAGGACTAGTCAAGACACCACTGGTCTAACAAAATGGACTGACATGAATACAGAATTAACCGAACACTACATCTATCTAAGACTTCACGAAGTAATTTACAACAATGATAATATATTGCGGAAGGAAATTACATAAATTAACCAACGGGACAGAATAAAATACGCAGAAAGATGGACAGCAAAACAAGCCAACACGGAGGAAAACCATAACACATAGAAAACACTAGTAACTCGACTCTGCGTTATTCACATCAGACCTTAGCCACAAAAATCAATAAACTGATGGAACCCTTTAAAATAGTAGTTCATATTGAAAACTTTGAAGGTATAAACATTTTAGTAAAGAAAGATCTCCTTTGAAACATACTTTCTCTAAATGTGTATATATATGTACCTTTAATAAAGAGGAATACTCAGAACATCGTTTCTTTCAAAATATGTAATTTCCAAATATATCTTCCCAATAAATGACTACCAAATATCATTTTCTGCAAGACAAATGCTTTTCAAGTATACTTTCGAAATAAAAATTTTCAGACATAATCCCCTTCGAAACCATTACTCTTTCAATAATACTTTTCAATAAAATCTCTTGATCAAAATCTCCTCAAGGTTTATCTACCGTAACTCAGAAATTACCATGCAGTACAGGAGAAATATCAAATCTTGTCAATAAATGCAGTAAGAGTCAGTAGGAATATCCAAATTTAAAACAACGGAATAAAATGCAAAGACAAGTGCACGGCATCACCCTTCCTTCTTTTACTCTCATCCTCACCAAAACAAGTGCACGTCATCACCCTTCGTGCTTTTACTCTCATCCTCACCAAAACAAGTGCACGACATCACCCTTCATGCTTTTACTCTCATCCTCACAATAAATAAATAGAAACGGCACGGCATTATCCTTCGTACTTTAATATCATAACATGGCACGGCATCACCCTTCGTGCTTTACACTCTTCCTCACAACAAATAAATAAATACACGGCATCACCCTTCGTGCTTTACAATCTTCCTCACAACAAATAAATAAATACACGGCATCACCCTTCGTGCTTTACACTCTTCCTCACCCAAACAATATCAAAAACAACAGTTTGGCAAGGAAAATCAACAATATGAACCATATATCACAACATCCCGGCAAGGGAGTCAACAATACAAATGATATCATTAACAACATAAATAGTAATAGAAACCATAACATCCCGTCAAGGGAGTCAACAAGGAAAATAACATCATCAATACAAGAATAATAAGAGAAACCACACGATCCCAGCAAGGGAAACAGCTATAACCAATCTCACCTAAACAGTTAACTTCACGGAATAAAACTCAGCTTAAACAAAGGCCCAGTAATAGGAAACATCAAGGAAATATCAACAACATAAATGTTTATCAGCTAGATCTAAGTAGCACTTAAGGGAAAATCATATAATTCATAATGTAAGACTCACGGGCATGCTTGACACCAAGGAACGGATGTTCCAACTATGGCTAAACAACTATAGGGCTAGATGACACTAATTATAGTCAATTAGGCAGTGTAGGAAGAAAATATAGCATGATGATAGGAGCGGTAAAATAATTACTTAAGTCAATTAAGATCAAATAGTCAGCGAAGGAATCCAAAGGCAAGAAATTCTAATTTAAGCAGGAAAGGATGAAATTAACAATTTAGGGACTCAAATGTAACAATTACAATTCATACACAAGTGTTACAAGAACCTACGGATCCTAAAACGTCAACCTATTTGCAAATAAGTCCGTGTACACACTCGTCACCTCGCACACACGGGCTACAACCAACAAGAAAGACTCAATCCTAAGGGGTAGCTCCCCCACACAAGGTTAGGCAAGATACTTACCTCGATGCCACAAACACAATTCAAGCCTCAACTACCGCTTTACCTCTTGATTCCACCACCAACTCGCTCGTATCTAGCCACAAGTTACTTAATTATATCAATAAATGCTAAATGAATCAATTCTAATGCATGGAAATGAATTTTCTAAAGTTTTCCCAAAAAGTCAAAAATCGACCCCGGGCCCGCTCGGTCCAAACCCAAAATTCGGACCAAAACCCGATTACCCATTCACCCCCGAGCCCGGATATATAAATCGTTTTGGAATCCGACCTCAATTTGAGGTCTAAATCCCCAAATTTCAATATTCTTAGGTTTTACCCAAAATTCCCACTTCCACCATGAAAACCCTAGATTCTAGGATGAAATCTTGTAAAAAGAAGTTAAGGAGTAACGAAAATGAGTTAGAAATCACTTACTAATGTTTTGGAGAAGAAAGAGTGTTTGGAAAATCGCATCTTACCTTTTTAGGATTTTGAAAAATAAAAAATAACTAAAACTCCCATTTAAATATACCCCTCTCAGGCCCCCACCGTGGACCACACAGAAAGGGAGTGCGGCCGCACAAGAAAAAACAAAAAAAAAGCGAAGGAAACAAAGAAAAATGACTGTAGTGACATGCTTTAGTACTTTGGCGATATCTTTCTCTACAGATGTCCAAATTGAGATTTCTTTATCTTTCAAGAAACAAGACACGAAGGGCTACAACTTTCGTTTTTGAATCATCTTCAAAATTTCTTGTAGATCCAAAGATATAGGCCTCTGAAGTCAGACTAGTAGTCCAGCTCCTTCACCGCGGACCGCACAAAAACGAGTGCGGCCGCAAAGGCCCTTCCGCTGCAAAAATGACCGCGGACCTCGCTGGCGGGTTCAAAGATCTGACTTCTCTGACCTGGCCTAAAAACATCCCGGGACCTACCCGAAACTCACCCCGAGCCCTCGGAACTTCAAACCAAATGTGCACACAACCTCGAAAACATCCTACGGACTTATTCGTGTAATCAAATCACCAATATAACATCATAAACATCGAATTAAACCCCAAAATCAATGAAATTTCTCAAAGCTTCTTTCAACATCAAATTTTGCATGTAAGGTCCGAATCACATCTAACGAAGTCCGTTTCTTACCAAACTTTACAGATATGACACAAATATTATATCGAACCTGTACCGAGCTCCAGAACCAAGATACGGGCCCGATACCACAGGTTTCACATAGAACTTCATTTTCAAAATCTCTTATATTTTTCAGAAAACAATTTCTTATAAAAATTCATTTCTCAGACTTGGGACCTCGGAATTCGATTCCGGGCATACGCCCAAGTCCCATATTTTTCTACGGACCCTCCAGGACCGTCGAATCATGGGTCCGGGTCCGTTTACTAAAAATGTTGACCAGAGTCAACTTTATTCAAGTTTCAACACAAAAATTATTGTTTTTATCAGTTTTTCACATAACGACTTCCCGGCTACACGTTCGGGTTATGCACGCAAATCGAGATGAGATAGGAGGAGGTTTTCACAACCTCGGAACACGGAATTATCTAGATATATACGGGATGACCTTTTGGGTCATCACATTAATTATGGGTGGTTTACTTAAATTACTTGTAAGTGTAATAATTGCTTTTTCAATATCGCTGATCTGTCGCTTCAGAAGCATCACTTCCTTCTGAACCTGCCTTTTCCTTTAACCAAGGCGACCCTTCGTTCCTCCTAAAAGTACCGATAAAAACTCTTTATTCCTTATTAGTCTCTCCATTCTCATCAACATTCTCGCCATGGCTAAAAGAAACCCCTCTTCTTCCACTGCAATCAGACGCAGCAGAAGATTTCAAAAACCCCTCAACCTTGAAGAACCTGTAGACTTAGAGTCGTCCATTGACTCAGATTTTCTCAAAACGGACAATGAGAGTAGTGAATCTTCTAAAAATCCTCCCATTAGACAGAAAAAAGCAGTCAAATGATCTATGGAGCAAACACCCAAAAAGGCTGCATGCAAGAAAGGAAAAGTGGAAAACACTGAATTCGGTCCTGAAGACAAATTGATCTTTTATGGACCAAGTAAAAAATCAAGGTTTGAGGCCTACAAGTCAAAATCTATGGCTTATGGACGTTCTGTAAGTCTCTCTCTCATGAAAAATCTACATTGTGATGTGACTGCTATATCTGATTTTCAGCATATTTCTTCTCTATTTGATACCATTGGAAACTCTGTTTATGAGGAACCAGTGAGGATGTTTTATGCAAACCTATTTGTGAATGACAAAGATGATTTGGAATCTATGGTGTTAGGAACTAGAATTGTTTTGGACTCTGATCAATTTGAAAAGATTCTCTCTGCTAAGTTTAGTGGGTTTGATGCTTTTGTGCAAAATTTGTGGCCAAAAGATTTTGAAGTTTCCTTTGAAGAAGCAAAAACCTTTTTATATGATAATCCTTCTGATATCTGTCCCAAGAACCTTAAGTTTGAACATCGTGTCTTGGCCCACATGATTGCTACTACTCTTCTCCCCAGAACTAGGTCCCTTAGCTCTTTGACCACTAGAGATGTTTCTGTACTTTATTGTCTTGTTAACAATAAAAGACTAAATTGGTTTGTGTGGATTCTCCAATACATCCTTGAAAGTATTAGGGACATATGTTCTTCTACTACCTGTTTACCATATGGTCTTCTCAACTCACACATTCTTGAAGTCATGAAAGTAGACTTGGCACCCTTTACACCCAAGCACATTATCAGCACTTATGATAAGATAGCTTTTTCAATGATGGGGTACACCTTGGGTGATGATGGATGGTTTAAGCGCGCCAAAGTTGAAAGCATTCCAGTTCCAGTTGAAGTTCAAACGGAACAACGAGCATCTCAGTCGACTGCCTCTCAAAATCTTCAGCAAATTCATCACTATCTAGATGGGGTAAAACTGCTACTGGTTGAGATGAAGGAACAGGTAGACAAAATTTGGGAAGTTACTAAAGAGACAGGTACATATGTGGCTAAGCTCATAATGGATATAGGAGCCACGCGGAGACAAGGAACCATGGCATTCAATTCCTTGAGTGAAAATATGGATAAGCTTGTCAAATATGTCGAAAACTCCTATGACTCCTTCTGCACCAAAGTGATAAACACTCCCAAGTATTTCCTGGGAAGAAGCTAATGCGTATCTGTGTGGTGGTGTTACAAACAATATTTTCTTTTTTATTATGCTTTTGCTTGCTTGCTGGTGGTTTTAAACAAATTTTCTTTTGCTTGGGTCAGTAAAAGTATGCCTCTGCTGAAAGCATTACTTTTTCTCCACTACCTCACTAGTTATTATGTATATTACTTGTATTGTGTGCTTTCTTTTCCTTTGTGATTGATGTCAAAGGGGAAGAACAATGTAGAGAAGTAAAACAACCATTCAGGAGGAGACAACACTCATTCAGGGGGGATGACATCAACTCAGGGGGAGAAACTTAGAGGGTGAAATAAAAAGGGAAGTCTCATAATTTATGTTTCGTCTCTCTTGATTGTAATCATAAAAAAAAAGAGATTGTTAAGTTAAATTCCAAATTTACAATGATGACAATGTTCACTTACCTTGTTTTGCAGGAATCGAAACCATCAAAAGGAAAGAAAACTAATGAGAAGTTGCCAGAAGATGTGATTGTTGAATTAATAGACAAGAAGAAGGAATCAAAATTTATCACATCCATTCGGCCTCAATCAAAGGAAATCAGATTTCAAATCAAGAAGTTATTGCCAGCAAATATCAAGTATCCTTAATTAAGCTCAATCGAAGTCTTGAATGTCTCCTCAATGTAAGCATGTGACAAGGAAAGTCATGATCGAATCTGCCTTTCCCAAGAGCAGTATTCGAAGAGGCACCCCTTGGATCAAATCCCTTTGAAGATTCGTGCCTCTATTTTTAGTCAAGGCTCAACGGCTCTCCTCTCCCCTATAAGAAGTCTGCTAAGATCAAATGGAAGACTTGCGCAACTACACACATTATTTTCTAAGTCTCTCTACTTCTTAGCATAAACACTGTAATCCTTGATTTATCAGTGTCTCAAAAGATAGGAAGAGTTAGAACACAAAAGTGAGTTATGTCATTATTCATGATTTTCGGAAAGATTTTATATTAAAAATTAAGGAAATAATAATTTATGGCCTAAAAAGTTGATTTTAATTGAGTTTGGTCAACGTTTTGAGTAAACGGACTCGGACCCGTGTTTTGACGGTCACGGTGGGTCCGTAGTAAAATATGGGACCTGGGCATATGCCCGGAGTCGAATTTCGAGGTCCCTAGCTCGAGAAATGAATTTTTGTTTACAATTGAAAGACAGAGATTATTATGGTTTTAAGAAATTGGTTAATGTTTGATCTAGTCGGTATCGGGTCCGTATTTTGGTTCCGGAGCCCAGATATAGGACCGTTATGATATTTATACCCTATGTGTTAAATTTGGTGAGAAACATAACTGATTTGACGTGATTCGGACGTGCGGTTGAGAAAATAGAAATTTTAAAGTGTTATTAAGAATTTCATATGTTTGGTGCTAAATTCGTAGTTTTAGGTGTTATTTTGGCGATTTGATCGCACGCTCAAGTTCGTATGATGTTTTTAGACTTGTGTGAATGTTTGGTTTGGAGCACCGAGGGCTTGGGTGTGTTAGGCTATAGAGTGGAAAGAACTTAGAAAAACATAGTTGGTGAGTGTTCATGAAGATCTCGCATTTGCGAGGTCTGGCTCGCAAATGCGAGCCTCGCATTTGCGAGCATGGGATGGGCTGGGTATTCTCGCATTTGCGAGAAAAGGGCTGCATTTGCGGAAGTCCTTGTTCGCATTTGCGACAAAATGTTCGCATTTGCGATAGCTGCAGAAATGGGAAGGATTCGCATTTGCGATGTTTTTCTCGCATTTGTGAGCTTCGCAAATGCAAAGCTCTGGTCTCAAATGCGATATCTGCAGCTGATAGGTCTTGACTTAGATGGGATTTTTCTCATTTTTCAACATTTCCAAACACAAGAAACCCTCTAGGAGATGTTTCAAAGGCAACTTCTTCCCCAAATCATAGGTAAGTGATTCTTAACTCGTTTCTTTCAATCTTTCACTTCATTTTACAAGATTTCAACCTAAAATGTAAGGTTTTCATGGTGGAATTGGGGATTTTTTGGTAGAAACTAGGTATTTCGAATTATGGGGATTTAGACCTCAAATTGATGTCAGATTCAAAAACCAATTATATATTTGGGATCGAGGGTGAATGGGTAATCGGGTTTTGGTCCGAATTTCGGGTTTGGACCAAGTGGGCCCGGGTTTTGACTTTTGTTGAATTTTTCAAAAATGACCTAAATTGAACCTTTTGTTATCGTGGGTGATTCCTAAGGCTTATTTTGAATCGTTTGGTTGATATTGTTGGATCGAAGGCTAATTTGAAAGGCAAGGTTGTAATTGAACTTTGAGTAATATTTGGAGCGAGGTAAGTGTTGTGTCTAACCTTGACTTGAGGGTTTAGGAACCTTTGCCTTGCTTGTTATGTGGTAAATCATGTGGACGGTGTATACGTAAGGTGACGCGTACCTATGCGCCGCCAATCTACCTGTTTTCTTCCGTTCTCCTTATATCGTTTTTCTTCTTGCTTTACTTGTTACATGTCTAATTGTAATCCCATGCCTAATTGTTACTTGTTAGATAATGTGTTCCCTTGTTGAAGATATTTGTTACCCCGTAGGATTATTGCTTCTAAACTGTTCTTGTTGGCTTTTTCTGTGATATTCTGGTTTAGTCTCCCTGAATAGTAATAATTTTATTTAGTTTTATTGATTATACGGCTTCCGGTTGCTTTGTTCTAAATTTTAAGAGTTGGTAGTGTCCTTGGGTGAATTTTATGAAACTTCTATACACTATGTGTAATTTATTATGATATGGTGGGATCGAGTTGCATGCCGCAACAAGAGGAATAAGGGAGGATTGATGAGAAGGAATAAGGGTGAATATGATTAATTGGTGGGATCGGGTTACATGCCGCAACAGGAGGAGTAACGGTGGATTGATACAGAGTAATAAGGGTGAACTATTATGTTGATATTGATATATTTATTTACTTTTATTGTAATTGTTACGGAGGAATAAGGGAGGATTTTCGTGTTGTCTGGCAGGGATCGGGATGCGCGCCGCATCAAGATATGTGTTTACGTATTTTTCTCTGACTGTGTAAATTATTCGATGGTTTCACATTTCGCCTAAGGATTGGTTATAGATGAATATTGATAAGACACTGAATTTATGTATTTATTTCTACAATTTACTGATTTTAAATTATATTGTTCTCCTTTTCTGCCTTATTATTTATCGTCTATAGCATATGTTGTGAGTGTCCCTCCGTAGCCTCGTCACACTTCGTCGAGGTTAGGCTCGGTACTTACCAGTACATGGGGTCGGTTGTACTGATACTGCACTCTACACTTCCTGTGCAGATTTCGGAGCAGGTTGTGGCTAATCGATATATTGGCTCAGGTTCACAGCTCGGAGACCCAAGGTAGTCCTGCTGGCATCTGCAGGCCCTAGCGTCCCCTTCTACATATCTTCTTACTGTTTTCCTTTATTTTTCCAATGCATTTGTAATTTCTTTCAGACAATTGAATGTAGAAATAAATCATAGAAAGTTCGTGAATTGTGACACTGGATTTCTGGGTAGAAGTAGTATGTAAATGACTTCGACATCTATATATATTTTTTATAGTTATTCCTCTTTATTTTGTCTGCTTACTGTTAATTACTAAAAATAAATATAATTGATTAAACAATCTCTAAGGTTGGCTTGCCTGGCAAGTGTGATGTTAGGCGCTATCACGATCCCGACAATGGGAATTTAGGGTCGTGACAAAACCATTCTTGAGAAAAATATCTCAAGAGACAAAGAAGATGACATAATTGAAAAATAGAATGCAAAGAATCCGATATATTGAGCAGAATTGATGGAGATCTCAAGGAACTTACTTAAATCAAATAATAAATAATACAATTTATTAAACAAAAGAACATTGAACACGCAATTAGTAAACCCGATCATTCGGGAAACATACACCAAATTTTGGCACAGGAAATGGGAGTTGCTAAAAATAAGAGGACAAAAAGGAATTATAAGTAATGGAAATGCCAAAAAATGACTGAACAGTTAATATCAGTAGTAGGTTGGTGGAGGAGATACTGATGGGGGCTGAGGTGAAGCGTAGGTGGCGGATTGCTCGTACTTCTCAGGCGGCGGAGGTGAGGCATAGGTGGGAGTTTGCTTGTAATAGTTCGCTGGTGGTGGAGGTGAGTAATAAGATGGTGATTTTTCATAGATCTTTGGTAGAGATGGCAAGTTGTAAGTTATTGGCGATTGCTCATAGTATTTTGGTGGAGGTGGAGGTGATTTATAGGAAGGTGTAGATTCTTTGTAGTATGGTGGAGGTGGAGAATTGTAAGAAGATGGTGATTGCTCATAGTATTTTGGTGGGGGTGGAGGTGACTTGTAATAAGGTGACTGCTCATAGTATTTTGGGGGAGGTGGAGGTGACTTGTAATACGAAGGTGATTTCTCATAATAAGTTGGTGGTGGTGGAGACTTGTAGTAAACTGGGGACTTGTAATATTTTGGTGGTGGCGGTGACTTATAGTATTTAGAGGGAGCAGGCGATTTGTAATATTTTGCCGGGGATGGCGACTTGTAGTACTTTGCAGGCGATGGCGACTTGTAGTAGTTCTTTGAAGGAGCTGGTGACTTGTAGTAGTTCTTTGAAGGAGCTGGCGACTTGTAGTATTTTGCGGGAGCTGGCGACTTGTAGTATTTTACGGGAGCTGGCGACTTATAGTATTTTGCGGGAGCTGGCGACTTATAGTATTTTACGGGTGCTGGCGACTTGTAGTATTTTGCGGGAGCTGGCGAATTGTAGTATTTTACAGGAACTGGTGACTTGTAATATTTTACGGGAGCTGGCGACTTGTAATATTTTGTGGGAGCTGGCGATTTGTAGTATTTCGCGGGAGCTGGCGCCTTGTAGTATTTTACGGGAGCTGGCGACTTGTAATATTTTGTGGGAGCTGGTGACTTGTAGTAGTTCTTTGAAGGAACTGGTGACTTGTAATATTTTGCCGGAGCTGGCGACTTGTAGTATTTTATGGGAGCTGGAGATTTATAATATTTTACGGGAGTTGGAGATTTGTAGTATTTTACGAGAGCTGGCGACTTGTAATATTTTATGGGAGCTGGAGATTTGTAGTATTTTGCGGGAGCTGGTGACTTGTAGTAGTGCTTTGCAATAACAGGTGACTTATAGTAAGGAATAGGTACCGGGTACTTGGGTGAAGATGGTGATTTGTAATACTTCTTAGAGGTGTAAGAAGGTGAGGGAGAAGCATATCCATAAGAGTAATCAGCAACAACAGTGTTGGCTATAAAGCAAATTGCCAAAGCAGTTACAAGTAAAGGCCATTGTCCCAGCTTCCCTATGTTTGTCATTTTGCTTATGGAAAGAATGAAAAGAACTTAAACTTGACTTGCATATTGAGTTGGGTGCTCTGGCTTTTATATAGGAACATAATATTATCATTGTAGGTATGTGTTACTGGCACCCACTAAGATTAATATAGCTAAGTCAAATATGGGCTCGATATCTTCTGTGATTAGTGGTAGGCAGTTTCTCCAAGACTTGTCTTGCAGAGTTGAGTAGGGAACGTTGGTCTTCAACATTTATGTGATTGCTACATGGTTAGCCACTAAGATCATAACAAAGTACAAATAAAGAATAGGCGAGTACGTATTTAGTGGTTAGCTCTTTTTAATTTAGAGATAAATATTAAAAATGGAGAAAACAATAAGGATACCATATCACGACTTTTATCCCATTAGCGAATAATTAAGTTGACTTGTACAAATAATTACGTTATATTGAATATGAAGTTCAAAAACTATTCGGGAAAACCAGAGAATACACACAACAGATTATACCTTAAGTGGTCGTTTGGTTCAGTTACGAAATATCCCATGGTATTATAATTCTGGGATATTCTATGGATTATCTATCCCGCCTTTGATAAGGGATAGCTAATACCACCATTTTGGTATTAACTCTATATCGGTATTAGTTTAGCCGGGCTCGAAGCAGAAGGTAGAACGTAATATCTCTTGTTGGTTCAGCTCATCAAGCTATTACAAAAGAGTCCAGCGGAGACAAAGAAAGAAGCCATTTTGACGGTATTTTCGCTAAGAGAAGATGAAATAGCAAGTGCTTGAGAAGAAAAGAAGCTGTGAGGGAATGCGCTCTGACTGATATCATTCAGGCAATTCCATTCTAATTAGTTAGTCTATCAAGCAGAAAACTATGACTGAGGAAGTCTCAGGGAGGGCACCCCCTTTTAAGGTAATTATATGCCGTCGCCCCCCACGTTAGTGACAATTGCCCTATGAAGACTCGCTTTCGCTACGGCTCCGGTGGGTTCCCTTAACCAAGCCACTGCCTATGAGTCGCCGGCTCATTCTTCAACAGGCACGCGTTTAGCGTGTAGGATTTATTTGAAGATTTTGCATGGGAAGTTTTGGCCACCTGTTCCATGCATGCTTCCATTTGTTCACTTTCCATCGTAACAGTGGAGAATTATTTTTGTCTTTTGTGAATAGGTTATGGGAGCTATTGGAATTATCTTGGTTATGGGGGTAGTTTGATTTAATAATATCAGAAGATGAAGGGTTTAATTCAAGGGTTTCTGATAGATTTCCTGATATCGTTATCTCGATAACCAAACGACCCCTAAATGTATCGGTATGAGAATCAGGTAAAACCTGGTATTAGACTAGGCACTCGTAAAACGGGTTGAGCCAGATGTGGGAGAGTCTTGTCTCGTAAAATTTGGGCTTCAAGCGCCCATAAGTACCCCTAAAGTGCATCCAATGACCGACGCATGAGGCTCGTCCAAGTGATTTTGTGCAATCTAGTGTAATTAGTTGTGTAAATCCAGAAATTCCTTAACTAAGTTGTCTATATATATTAACCATAAATCCGAAGTGAGAACATTGCAATCTTAGTCTTTAAAATATCATATGATCTCTTCTTTTCTGTTAAAGCCTTAGTAGACAGAGTTATCCCATAATTATACTGGTGGAAGAAAGCGGTATATGTTCTTAAACGTACCCAGACACCCACTTATTATCGAGAGAGAACTTCAAATAATTAGTAAGAAAATGTTTCGTGATTCATTTACTTCACCTTAGGTACATATCACATTATGTTTCCCATATATTTTTTTCCTCTTTCGATGTTGGATTATTGATGTTGTAATTGATTCACATACCATGGTATTATATAAAGTCATTTTATTTTTCATATTTATTGTCACGACCCCAAAATCACCTCGGTCGTGATGGCGCCTATCGTGGAACTAGGCAAGCCACGCAATTTCAAATAATTTGATTTCTTTCATGAAAACCACATATTAATAATAAAATTCTCATTACAACAATTTTTAAATTTAAAAGTCAAATACCACCAAACACTAAATTAGTCCCAACACCGGGTGTCACGAGTCATGAGCTGACACAACTACAAATGTTGAGATATGGAATGGACAACATTGTCTGTAATAATAAAATATGCCAAAGGAAGATAAAGAAGGAGAAGACGAGGCTGCGATCGCCAGGCAGCTACCTCGAAGTCTCCGGCTGAAACTCTGTGCCAAACAATCAGCAACTGCTATCGAGTCCTGAAGTACCTGGATCTGCACATAAGGTGCAGGGGGTAACATGAGTACACCAATTCAGTAAATAACGAGCCCAAACTGTGGGCTGAGAGGTAGTGAGGAACTGAACCTCAACATTTATAACAAAATCAATGTACAGAAATTTAGGCATGCTTTCAATTAACTAACAGTTCAAAGTGACAAGATAAGTACAGATTCGAACAATTAAATATATATAACTCAGTGTACTCTACATGCCAATGCATCAACTGTATGAAATGCACAATGTGCTTCCACTCTCACATACAAGTCCACCCAGTACTGTATACGGCTCTCATGGCCCAGGGAAGATCCATCCCAGAATATACACACATATGACAGTAGTCACTCGGTACTGAGGAAAGCTAATCCAGCCCCACGGAGAAGGTCCATCTCCATATACAAACACTCGGACAAGATCCATGTCCAGGGAAGATCCACCCCTCAATAGCATCACTGCACTCACTATGGGTGTGTTACAGACTCCAGATGGGCTCCTACAGCCCAAGCGCTATCATAATCCAGATCGAGGCATAAATCAGTATAACTTGCTGCGGCGTGCAGGCCGATCCTATATTGTCACTCAATATCAGGATCCCGGCCTCACTCAGTCATCACTCTCCAATCTCGCTCACACGTGCCCACAATGCATGAACTAGCACGAATCAAATATATAATGTGCAAAACAAAAATTTCCGAGACATAGACATGATATGATGTGCAATAACATGACTAAGTATATAATATCAATGAAACACATGAAATGACAGAATTAAGCGACCACTCGGGTCTCAACAGTATCGGCGTGAAGCCTCAACATAACATCTAGCATAAGTTCTAGCATGTTTGCATTTAATCACATTAACAGTAGTACGGATATCAACAAGGAGGGTTCACTAACTGAGCCATGGAATGAACTAGGTCACCATTCTCACGGTGCATGCCCTCACGCCCGTCACTTTCCATGTGTGTCACCTCAATTATAATCATATAACATATAGTTCGCGATTTCGAACCCTCAGAACCAAGCTTGGAAGCGTTACTTACCTCAAACCAGACAAAAATCTACTCTGCGATTCCCTTGCCGCTCGACTCGGCCTCAAATCACCCCGAATCTATCAAAAATCAAAATCATAACATCAATACATACTAAAGGAACAAAGCCCACGTGAAAATTATCAAATTACATCAAAAATCCCGAAATTGGCCAAACCCGGCCCCCGGGCCCATGTCTCGGAATCCAATAAAAATCACAAAACTAGAATCCTTATCCTCTCACGAGTCCATACATAACAAATTCATCAAAAACTGACTTCGTTTGATCCCTCAATCACCCAATTCTTAGTCTCAAGTTTCAAATCCTAATCCCCCAATTTTCACCCTTAAATCCTACAAATTTCATGCTTAACCAGTTAAAAATTACCATAGAATCAAGTTTTAGGTTCAAAAACATTACCTCAATGTGTTTCCCCTTGAATCTCTCTTCAAAATCCCTTGAAAAGCTCCAAGTCCGAACAAAAATGGTGGAAAATAACCCAAATTTCGCAAAGGGGTCCTTATATACTTTTCTGCCCAGGGGTTCCGCATATGCGGTCCCCGCCTCTGCGACCAATTGTCTGCATCTGCGAACTTTACTTAAATCCCCCAATCCGCATTTGCGATCGACCCTCCGCACATGCGGGCTCGCAGGTGCGGCCACCCATCCGGTTCTACGGAAAGTCCCCAGACCTCCACCATCTGCTCCTGCGACCAGCCTCTGAACCTAAGATTATCGCACCTGCGGCTCCCCATCCGCAGGTGCGGCCACAACAGAAGAATCACACTAGCAGCCTTTTTGCTACATTTCTCAAATTCCAAACCTCCGTTAGCCATCCGAAATCATCCCGAGCCCCTCGGGGCCTCAACCAAATATACCAACACATCACATATCATCCCACGAACTTAGTCAAATCCTCAGAACACTCAAAACAACATCAAAACACCAAATTAATCTGAAATTCAAGCCTAAGGATTTCTAAATTTCCGAAATTTGCCAACGATGCCAAAATCAACCAAACCATGTCTGAATGGCCTGAAATTTTGCACCCACATCACAAACGACACTATGAACCACACATAATGAAGCAGAATTGGGGGAAATGGGGTTAAAACTCTCGGAACGACCGGTCGAGTCGTTACAACAAAATTATGTTGCCCTATCAACGACTGAAGCAGAATATTTAGCTGTTGGAAGTTGTTGTACACAAGTTTTATGGATTATGCATCAAATTCTCGACTATGATTTATCTCTTACCTTTAATCCTATATTTTATGATAATGTCAGTGCTATTTATTTATCAAAAAATTATGTGCATCATTCTAGAGCAAAGCATATAGAAATTAAGCATCATTTTATCTGTGATCATATTGATAATGGCGATATTTTTTTAGAATTTATTAGTACTGCTTCTCAACTTGCTGATATTTTTAAAAACCCGCTTTTGGAAGAAAGATTTTGTTTTCTCCGAAAAAAGATTGGCATTGTGCAAAATTTGTAAAACTAATCTTTTATCGTCTTCTAAAATATTTTATTTCCTTAAGTATGTGTGGTTTACTTCAATTACTTTTAAGTGTAATAATTGCTTCTTCATCAGTACCGCCGATCCATCACTTCAGAAGCATCACTTTCTACCAAACCCGCCTTTTCCTTTAACCAATATGACCCTTCGTTCCTCCTAAAAGCACCGATAAAAACCCTTCCTTCCCTGTTACTCTCTCCATTCTCATCAAAGCCAACATGCTCACCATGGACAAAAGAAACCCCTCTTCTTCCAATGCAACCAGACGTAGCAGAAGATTTCAAAAACCCCTCAACCCTGAAGAACCTGTAGACTTGGAGTCGTCCATTGACTCAGATTTCCTCAAAACGGACAATAAGAGTAGAGAATCTTCCAAAAATCCTCTCATTAGAAAGAAAAAAACAGGAAAAAGACCTATGGAGCAAACCCCAAAAAAGGTTGCATGCAAGAAAGGAAAAGTGGAGAATACTGAATTCGGTCCTGAAGACAAATTGATCTTTTATGGCCCAAGTGAAAAGGCAAGGTTTGAGTCCTACAAGTCAAAATCAATGGATTATGGACGCTCTGTAAGTCTCTCTCTCATGAAAAATCTACATTGTGATGTGACAGCTATATTTGATTTTCAGCATCTTTCTTCTTTGTTTGATACCATTGGAAACTCCGTTTATAAGGAACCGGTGAGGATGTTTTATGCAAACCTGTTTGTGAATGACAAAGATGATTTGGAATCTATGGTGTTAGGCACTAGAACGTTTTTGGACTCTTATCAATTTGAAAAGATTTTCTCTGCTAAGTTTAGTGGTTTGATGTTTTTGTGCAAAATTCGTGGCCAGAAGATTTTGAAGTTTCCTTTGAAGAAGCAAACACCATTTTATTTGTTAATCCTCCTAATATCGGTCCCAAGAACCTTAAGTTTGAACATCGTGTCTTGTCCCAGATGATTGCTACTACTCTTCTCCTCAGAACTGGGTCCCTTAGCTCTTTGTCCACTAGAGATGTTTTTGTACTTTATTGTCTTGTTAACAATAAAAGACTAGATTGGTTTGTGTGGATTCTCCAATACATGCTTGAAAGTATCAGGGACATATCTTCTTCTGCTACATGTTTATCATATGGTCTTCTCATCTCACACATTCTCGAAGTCATGAAGGTAGACTTGGCACCCTTTACACCCGACCACATTGCCAGCACCTATGATAAGACAGTTTTTTCAATGATGGGGTACGCCTTGGGTGATGATGGATGGGTTAAGCGCGCCAAAGTTGAAAGCATTCCAGTTCCAGTTAAAGTTCAAACTGAACAACCAGCATCTCAGTCGACTGCCTCTAAAACTCTTCAGCAAATTTAGCACTATCTAGATGAGCTAAAACTATTATTGGTTGAGATGAAGGAATAAGTAGACAAAATCAGGTAAGTTACTAAGGAGAAAGGTACAGACGTGGCTAAGCTCAGAATGGATAAAGGAGCCATGCGGAAACAAGGAACCAGGGCATTCAATTCCATGAGTGAAAAGATGGATAAGCTTGTCAAAGATGTCGAAAACTCCTATGACTCCTTCTGCACCAAAGTGATAACTCTCTCAAGTATTTCCTGGGAAGAAGCTAATGTGTATCTGTGTGATGGTGTTACAAATAATATTCTCTTTTTTATTATATTTTTGCTTGCTTGCTGGTGGTTTCAAAGAAATTTTCTTTTGATTGGGTCTGTAAAAATTATGCCTCTGCTGAAACCATTACTTTTGATGTACTAACTCACTAGTTATTATGTATATTTCTTCCTATATTACTATTTTGTGCTTTCTTTTGCTTTTTGATTGATGTTAAAGAGGGAGAAAAGTGTAGAGAAGTAAAACAACCACTCATGAAAAGACAACACTCATTCAGGGGGAGATGGCATCAACTCAAGGGGAGCAACTTAGAGGGTGAAATAAAACGGGAAGTCTCATAATTGATGTTTACACTCTCTTGATTGTCATCATCAAAAAAAGGAGAGATTGTTAAGTTAAAAGTTTCAATGACGACAATGTTCACTTACCTTGTTTTGTAGGAATCAAAATCATCAAAAGAAAAGAAAACTAATGATAAGTTGTCCAAAGTCGTGATTACAGAATTAATGGACAAGAAGAAGAAACCAAATTTTATCACATCCATTCAGCCTCAATCAAAGGAAATCAGATTGCAAATCAAGGAGCTATTGCAAGCAAATATCCAGTATCCTTAATTAAGCTCAATTGAAGGCTTGAATGTCTCCTCAATGTAAGCATGTGGCAAGGAAAGTCACGATTTAATCCGGCCCTTCTCAAGAGCAGGATTCGAAGTGGCACCCCTTGGGTCAAATCCCTTTGAAGATATCGTGCCTCCATTTTTGGTCAAAGCTCAAGGCCTCTCCTCTCTCCTATAAGAAGTCTGCTAAGATCAAATGGACGACTTGCGCATCTACACACATTTTTTCTAAGTCTCTCTACTTCTTAGCATAAACAATGTAATCCTTAGTTTATCAATGTCTCAAAAAATAGGAAGAGTTAGAACACAAAAGAGAGTAGTGTCATTATTCAAGATTCATTGTTGCTATACTTCGTTGGAGGTGAACGAATCAAAACCATCTGTACTGTAATACTTTCAAGATCTAAGGGGAACTCTTGTGACCCAAGAAAAACTGGATGTAAGTACCTCTCCGGTAACGAACCAGTATAAAATTGATGTGTGTCAATTATTTTTCCATCTACTGTTATTTTACACTCTGCTCTTAATCTAGTCAACGAAAATCATTATTAGTCGACTATTTTTTAAATAGACCATAATTCACCCCACCCCCCACCCCCTCTTGTAGCTTCAAAAGATTTATGGGGCTTGCACAATATGTCTGGAGCTCTCACTTCTCTTTGTGCCTCCGGCCTTAAATACACTACGGCACACCTTAAAACTTAAACTTTTTCCATTTTTGTGCTTTTTAATTTTTATTTATATCTCTTGGAAACCATGAAAAGAGATTAAAAATTTCTTGAAATTTTAGAA